>JAUNZO010001087.1:0-268884 GCA_031894775.1 Chloris gayana
TGATGGAAGATATAACAAAGACATTCAGGCATAAAACGAACATTAGAAGCTTCACCCCAAATTAGCAAATACAACCCTATGTAAAGAAGCTCTGGTTGTTGTGTGGAAGCACCACGTGGAATTCTGTAACATGGAAAATTATTTTGTTAACATGGTCCATGATTTTGAACAAGATATGTATGACTCTCTGTAACCATACTTGATGTTTGACTCCAGATGTAAATATTGGCACCAAGTGATGTAATTGTGAAAAATTTTCTTCATCAAGTATGTCACTGTATCATTATGTATCTGCAATTCATATTAGATGTCCATGGATCAGTTGATGCGGAACAATCTAACATAATTTAAGATAAAGTTGTTTAGAAAAGAAGTTTTGTGAGGATGTACCACATATTTGTGTGTTTCATTTTGGTGGGCCTCACCCCTTTTTCTCATATCAATGTTTCCAAGTAGAAAAATCAAATGCTCCTTTTGATTGTCCACGTTTCCTTTCTGCAGTAATTAATCAAGACATAACGTCATATGCTGAAAACAACCATAACCATACTAACTTTGTTACTCGAGCAATGTTGATATTAGAAATCAGTTTTTTCACTAATCATGGAAATAATTTGTGCAATAATTTTTTAATATAACCATTTGTGTTTATAAATATTCCACGTCTGAAAGAAAGAGCTTCTTTTACGGAATTTTCATTTAGTACAAAATGAACAGTGAAATATAGAGCACTAATATCAGCTCTAGTGCTCTATTACAGTGGTTCAAGTTTATTATTAGATGGTCATGAGATTTCACACACACACACACACACACACACACATACATATTATACATACAAACATATATATATCTAAAAGTCTAATGTAGTATTCCCTTATCTACAACATTCGGGTATATATACATATACATATATATATATATATATATATATATATATATATATATATATATAAAACAAATTAGAGGGTATCTCTTCATACTTGGGGTGTCTAACAAAAGTATGTACACATACTTGTTTTTTTAGAAGTGGTACATGGGCATACTTCATTTTTTATATAAGGATACATCAAGTATATGGACATACTACTTGCTCTTCTATATAGAAAGGCGATACATCACAAGGTGCAAAAAATGTGTAGGTTCCACTCAAAATTTGTCATGGTGACTGCTTTGAAATTTGTATTTTAGGTATGTGTACATAGTAAAAATAATAATTGGGTTTTTACATAAAGCCAAGATGGTTTTTTCAAATATGGGTAATTATCATTCTGAGTATTGCAGGTTTTGATCATCAAGCTGTTATAGGTGGGTTTACTTTGTTGACCATCCAATCATGTGGAATTTTATTTTGACGATGGTTTGAATCTTGACACTGCATATATACTGGGATAGATCCATTTGCACTAGTGAACATATACTCATGGAGATCCATTTCCAGCTCCTTGCCAAACAAGTGGCGCAGGATTAGTTAGCCTAGTATTACACAATATAGGTTAAGCACTAATGTATATTGCAAATGTCTTAGCATAGCCTCAGTGTTCCATGCAAATAAGGACTCTTCTTTTGTGTAGTTACGATTTGGTCATATATGTTAAATACATTACTTTCTTTAACAACTGACTTTAAAAGAAAATATGGAACAATTTCTCTATGTAAATAAGAAAATGTCAAGTTTTTATCATAAAAAATCTCGAAATATGTATGTACAAATATTTTTTCATATCGACATTAATTTCAATTTAAATTGCATTGAATTTCACTAAGTTGTTTCAACTTTTTTGGTACTACGAGATGAATTTATATTTGATTTATGTTCCAAACGTGTAATTTTATTGTCCAATCCCTAGCACAATAAAGTATGGCATCCACTCGGCTTTACATATTGATAACCAAATTTTGTTTTGAGGACAAAATTTGAAATAATGGGACAGAGTCATTGCACTAAAACAAATGAAAAAACAAAACGTTCCCGATCAAGTTGTTGCACAAACATTTGAATCTAGTAAGCCACTGGACACAGTCTAGAGAATAAGAAATTATGCGCCTGGGTTTCAACTTTTTTGGTACTACGAGATGAATTTATATTTGATTTATGTTCCTAAATCCTAACGTGTAATTTTAGTGTCCAATCCCTAGCACAATAAAGTATGGTATCCACTCGGCTTTACATTTCGATACCCAAATTTTGTTTTGAGGAAAAAATTTGAAATAATGAAGACGGAGTCATTTCACTAAAACAAATGAAAAACTAAAACATTCCCGATCAAGCTGTTGCACAAGCATTTGAATGTAGTAAGACAATGGACACAGTCTAGAGAATAAGAATTACACACCTGGAATCCAAAAGTTAGCCGGAGCCAATCAAACAAATCGGAACCATGGTCTAGATCAATATTTGGATTTGGAAGGTTGTCTATCCTAATAAGCTCTATTGCTGCTTTGATCTGTAATTGTCACAGGAGAAAAAAATTGAAATTGCACTACTTGTGACATTTATGAAACAAATGTGGTATTTATGAAATGACTGCAAATAATATCTATGGTATATGACCTCGGGAATTTGCATTACTGGTTGTTGGGGCTCATCAATGGGTAGGATGTTGTACTTTGAAGAGGAAACTTTTGCCTTTTGAGACCCTTTGGCGTCGTCATCAAACTGGACAAAAAAAATTAGGTTCCATGTTGTCATTTAATTACTTATGAAAATGGAAGATCATAACAGAATATCTTGCAAGTATTTGTAATTGAAGGATTTAAAACCTCCGGGTGATACTTTTCAGGTGCTACATATTTGAGAACATCATATAGGACATGTGCAATTTCAGAATGCCAGGTCATCTTGTCTCTAATTTTTGACAACAGCTCATCCGTTGTTTTTTGCATCATCTCCCTAATTTTTTGCAACATCTCCTCTCTATTTTTTTGCATCATCTCCTCCCTAATTTTTTGCAATTTCGCCTCCCTAATTTTTTTCTTCTTCTCTTCCCTAATTTTTTGCAAAGTCTCCTCCCCAATTTTTTGCAACGTCTCCTCCCCAATTTCTGGCATCGTCTCCTCCCTAATTTCCGGCATAGTCTCCTCCCTAATTTCTGGCATAGTCTCCTTCCTAATTTCTGGCAACGTCTCCTTTCTAACATTTTGCAACATCTCCTCTCTAATCTTTTTCAACATCTCCTCCCTAATTTCTGGCAACGTCTTCTGTCTAATGTTTTGCAACATATCCTTTCTAATCTTTTGCAACGTCTCCTTCCTAATCTTTTGCATCGTCTCCTCCCTAATTTGTGGTAACGTCTCCTCCCTAATTTCTAGAAACGTCTCCTCTCTCATCTTTTGAGACATCTCCTCTTTAATCTTTTGCAGAAGCTCCTCCCTATTTTTTTGCAGCATCTTATCCCTAATCCATTGAAATAACAATAAGTAAACATAGCTTAAAACATGATGACTGCTTTTAAAAGATGATTGTTGAGGAAATATAATAGTTGTGAGCCTTACAGGTTTTCCATTTGACGACCCTTGATATGTTTTTTATGATACTGCTCATAGAATCTTTGAATCTCCCGTACATCCATTTGAAGTTGATTCTCCTCTGCATCCGTTTGAACACCCTTAGCAAGTTTCTGCTGATACTGCTCACAGAACCTCTTAATCTTCTGTGCATCACTTTCAAATTCTTTGTCATTTTTTTTTACGTTTTTATGATACTGCTCATAGAACCTTTGAATCTCCAGTGCATCAGTTTCTGCAAGCCTGCGCCGTGACAGTTTTTCATCCTGTCAAGGATATATGTTCATGCTAAACTGAGTTATATACACCAAAGACAATACAATCTAAATAATAATCCTATAAATATTTATTTGTGAATCTATAAATAATATGACTACCCTAAAGGACCCATCTAGGCACTGGTTGTATGGGCTGACCCAGATGGTAGGAGGCCCAACCAGGCCATGGTACCGCTTGTCTGTAGTTGCTCAGAACCACAATTTTCTGTTAGCAACCTAGCTTCAATACTCCACAAAAAAAATAGCTTCAATCCTCCACAAAAAAAATAGACATGCTAATTTTCAGTAAATCCAAAGTTTCACAAATTTTCAATCAATATCCAGCACCACTGAGATCGAACAGTCTAAATAACAACTTTTTCCTACGATGCATACATTAACAATTTTGTTCCTATACCAACTAACTATCAGGGGTGGTAGTACAGCTCGTGACTCGCTCGACTCGAACGTGCACTCGGCTTGACTCGACTCGGCTGAGCTAAGCTAGTTTTTTAGCTTGTTACATTAATGAGCCAACTCTAGATAGCTCATGAGCCGGCTCACAAGCCAAACGAGTCATCCACTCTTTAAAACTAAGAAACTACCTATGTGCCATGGCGACATTGTAGGGACTAGAGAATTCTAAAATGTGATGATGATTGATGGTAAATGCCATTAAAGTTGAAGTTGAAACACTAATATTTTTTCTTTTATAAATTTTATAATTAATTATACAAACTTGTTATGTTTTTGTATGAACATTATTTGGATCAATATATCAGATGAAGAATTTTTCCTTTCAATCTGAAATATGTTTGTTGATCTACAATATATAGTATTTTTATATGTATATATGTTATTTTCCTTTATTTTACTTATATGTAATAAAAAAATATGTTTTCTATAAATCTCGATGAGCTAAAATGAGCTAGCTAAGTAAGTATAGTGAACCGAGCTGAGCTACATTATTAGCTTGTTAGTATAACAAGCCAAGCGGAGTAAGCTCGTTATATTAGGCTTGTTATACTAACGAGCTAGAGCAAGCTGATGACGACCCAAGCCGAGCTGGCTCGGGAGCCAGCCCTACTAACTACATAATGCTACAAACGTAAATTGTAATACAAATTATAGTACAAATCATATGAATTTAAAGTTTCTCGAACTTTCAATCGATTGAAAAAGGAGGAAAGATGAAAAAAAAATCGGGCCATCATCTCTTGTAATTACACATGGGAGTAGTTAACTGCATGAACAGATAATTGGTTTAACCAAACCAAATCAGCGATTTGGGTGACTAATGGTTTTTCTCGTACTGAATTGGTTCCCAGTTTTCGTTAACTAAACTTTTTCTTAGCCGAATTCATCACACTGAATTGGTTTAAGGCCCGGCAATAGGCTAGCAAACTGCCTTGACTCCCGACACTAGTCATCAGCGAGAAGGAGAACATTAGAGACCTCGGGGACAACCATAGCATTGCATTTGAAGTATATTCACAAGAGGAGTATTGGTATCTCTCAATGTTTAAAATAGCGGGTTATGAGGTTTAGCGGTATGTCTCTAAATCAGCTAATAGCGGAGCTAAAACGGGCTATAGCAGGAGATAGTGACTATATTGTACATGAACAGGAATAGCGGTACACTGTCTCAAAAGGCTATAACGGACTATAGCGGGAGATTTAAAACCTTGGTATCTCTTCATCACCTGGTACCTCTTTATGTCTTCCACAGGAGGATGTGAATAAATATACGTGGGGACCATTGGAATCTGCCCAACGCATCTATGCGCTCAGTCAGGGAGGTATACGGTGTGTGAGAACGTATCTTGGCGCAAACAAGAAGTTCAACGGCTTCATTAAGGGAGGGCACGGGACTCGAGGGCACAAAATCCACAAACCATTAGGCAATTACGTATACTTTAGTTATGTCAGATAGTGCTGGTCATTCGACGTACCTTTTCCAGCTTATTTAGAAGCTGAGTTTTGAATTGCCGAGCTTGACGCTCACTAGAATCTGGTTCGACCGTCATCGCCACCTCGTACGCGGTGAACCGGCCTTGTACAGCAAGCACCAAAAACCGAAATCAAGTCATTACAAGAAAGTCTCGTACTCATGTGGATTAATGGTGGAAAACATTGCCGCATAAGTTTTTTAAAATTTTTCTTTTCAATGCAAGAAGAAATGTAATAATGTACCCACGGACGAAGGCAGCGCAAGAAAAAGGAAAAGGAAAAAAAACAACAGAGAGAAGATACGCACAGAGGAAGGCGACACGGCGGTTAAACTTCTCCATCGCTTTTGCGGTGCGCATGATGGGGTAGATGCGCTGCTTGAGCGATTCGGGTACCATCTCAGCCATATCGACAGCGGTCACCTCCTGCTCCCCAGGGAGCTTCTCCTCTCCTTCCTCCTCCTCCCCAATGATCTCACTCTCCTGCAAGTTTGGGAGTTTCCAGTCTGACGGGTACCATGGTATCGGCCTCGATGACGCCCCGCCGCTCGTGGCCTCCATGGCATTTGGCAATGTCTAACTGTACTACTGGAGTGATAGAGTCTCTCGCCAGTATTGGAAAGGAATTAATAGAAGGAATAGCGTCTTCTGAACGTGAAAGCCTGAGAGGCATATGGGAGTGCGGCTTTTTAAAAAAAAATCAGCGGCGCTTTTTCGCTTTAGGGCCAGGGAGGAATTCGGGGTAACCCGCGAGAGAAGCGAGGAATTTTTTGTTTTTGGGAATCGTCGAAGAAAGCAGACGAAGGATGAGGGACACGGTGGGCCCATATACTATCTTTTATTTGTGCTTTTTCTTATCATCTCGAGAAAGGAAGAAGTCTCCTCACTGGTTCTGGCTGAAACTTTATTTCTTCATTCCCATACAAGCGATAATTGTATTGTTTCAAACTCCAGTAAATTTGTATGAAACTACTACGTCGGCAGGCTGAATTTGTTTTGGTCATTGTGTTGACTCAACAATCATAAGCGTGATCAGGATTATAAGCTTAACTCCGGCGCAGGATCAAACTGGACATGGTGACTAAACCGAGGTTTGCATGTGAGTTATTTTTTGCAAACCAAGAAAAAGAAAAAGCCAATTTCCTTGAGTCTGTAGTCCAGACAGGTCGGTGCATTTTCAGATAATGGGAAAACCGTTCCCAGCCTTCACCTGTTTAGGGCTTATGGTCAGTTATTACAAAATGCAGCTCATCCATCTGCACACATAATTCAAAAGAAACTCTCGCGACACTTAAACATAGTTTAGATGGAACACACATCAAGGACCAATCCTATTAGTAAATATCCATCCATAGTGCGTAAAGATCTGCATTGTCAACACTTCTAGTCGATGACATGCCTCCTTTACTACTTCTTTAGCTTCATCCTTCTTCTCTAATTGTGCCCGGAAGCGAAGCCAGTGTCCCTCTATATAGAACCTGCAAATAAGTTTTCATGGGTGATTTATCGAAAATAATGTCGTTTCTGCTTAACCAGATAGCCCAGCAAAAAGCTGCTGCACCTACAAACAGTTGCCTTTGTAATTGTGCACCCACCCCATGAAGTCAAGAACCAAACATATGGTTTATACTTACGTGGTGGTAGCAAATTAAAGGTATATTGGACTAGTCTCCAAAGAAATTTAGCATAATGGCAATAAAAAAACAGATGTTGTATAGTTTCATTCCGAGAGCAGAAACTACACTTCTTACAGCCATTCCAATTCCGTTTGCCTAAATTATCCTTAGTGAGAACTACTCCTTTACCTAAGTACCACAGGAAAATTTTTATTTTGAGGGGAATTTTTAACTTCCACAGAATCTTGTGTTGTATAATCTTGCCATTATTCAAGATAGAATTATACATTGAATGTACAGTAAATAAACCATTGTTTGTTAGACTCCATCCGAACCTATCATTAGTATTATTTAGTTGTACATGTGCAATACGACGGACTAGATCATACCAAAGTTGTAAATTTTCGTCTCGTAAAGCCCTTCTAAAAGAAATGTTTAGACTATCAAAAACCGTGGCTACTGTGATATTCTTTTTCCTTGCAATATTATAAAGGGACGGATTTTCATCCTTAAATGTGCAGGTCCCTGCCCATCTATCCTCCTAGAACCTAACCTCACGGCCACTATTCAGTTGGAACGATCCTAATCCTAAGAACACCAGCTTCACTTTCATCAAACCCGACCAAAAATGTGAATCACCCAGTTTCCTCTCAGCTTGTGTAAGTGTCTGGTTCCTCAAATACTTGTTTCTTAGCAACTGTTGCCATAACCCATCTTCATTAATTAGTTTAAATGACCATTTACTAATGAGACATTGGTTTTGTACCTCAAGATTTTTAATTCCGAGCCCCCCAATTTCCTTTGGTTGACAAAGAATGTCCCACCTTGCTAATCTATATATTTTTATATTCATCACCTTGCCAAAAAAAACGATATCTATAGTAATCTAATTTTTCAAGGACACCCTTTGGGACCTCAAAAAAGATAACATAAACATCGTTAGGCTAGTTAGTACTTGAGTTAATTAGAACCAAACGTCCACCTACCGACATATGTTTCCCTTTCAACTATGTAACTTCTTTTCAAACTTTTCTTCTATTACTTTCCAATCGCTATTACTTAGCTTCCTAAAATGCATTGGGATACCAAGGTACCTGAACTGGTAATTTCCTGTTTGGCACCCAAAAAGATGTGAATATTGAGTTTCACATTCCTTAGCCTCACCAAAACAGAATAACTCACTTTTATGGAAATTTATCCTTAGACCTGATAATTGTTCGAAAGCACACAATAGGAGTTTCATATTAGCTGCTTTCATTATATCATGTTCCATAAATAGTATTGTATCGTCGGCATATTGTAATATAGATAAACCACCATCAACTAACTTCGGGACGACACCGGCCACTTGACCATCATCTTTAGCCCGATTAATTAAAATAGCAAGCATATCCACTGCAATATTAAAAAGCAATGGTGATAGAGGGTCACCCTGTCGCAAGCCTTTTGAGGTTTGAAAGTTTATTCATGTTTGGTCATTTCTTTTTATTCCAACATGTCCTCCTCCTCCTTGTATGAAAGCATTAATCCACTGACACCATTTTGTAGAAAAACCTTTCATTCTAAGTACTTGTTGTACAAAAGGCCATTTAACTTTATCATACGCTTTTTCGAAATCAATATTAAATACCACCCCGCTTTGTTTTTTCCGATGTAGTTCATGGATAGTTTCGTGGAGTATAACCACCCCCTCCATCATATTTCTACCGGGAATGAAAGTTGTTTGTGTAGGACTAATTACCTTTTGTGCAACACTTGTGATCCTATTTGTTGCTACCTTTGTGAAAATTTTGAAACTAACATTTAAAAGACATATAGGCCGGTATTGTTGGATTTTTACCACCTCTTTGCATTTCGGTAGCAGAATAATGGAACCAAAATTCAAGCTAATTGTTGGATTTTTACCGCCTCTTTGCATTTTGGTAGCAGAATAATGGAACCAAAATTCAGCTAAATAGTGGCAACACGCCTTTGTGGAAATCTACAAATAAAGCCATCATGTCGTGTTTAATGATATCCCAAAACACTTGATAGAATTCCGATGGGAATCCATCCGGGCCGGGTGCTTTATTATGTTCCATCTGAAATATTGCCGCCTTAACTTCTTCCTCATCAAATTCTTTGATTAGGATTTCATTTTGCATCCGAGTTACCCGAGGTATGTCGTCTGTTCGAGATTCATCCAGATTAAAACTGTTGTCATCCGGAGGACCGAAAAGACCTTTATAATAGGAAGTGATATATTTTTTAAGTGCAGCCTCTCCCCTAATAATTTGATCGCCCTCCTTTAGTTGAAAAATCCTGGTTTTCCTATGTTTACCATTAGCTATTAGATGGAAATATTTGGTATTTGAATCCCCTTGAAGTAACTCCTTAACTTTTGCACGTTGGTACCATTTCATTTCTTCCTCCCTCAGTAGATGAGCCAATCTGCTATGTAAGCATTGTTTTAAGTCCAATTCCTGTTGGGAGAGAAGAGTAGTTTTGCCTTTTTTTTATCTAGGCTGTCTATCTTATCCAATATCTAGGTTGGTGCATAACCTATAGTCATGGCGACTGATTATCGATACATATGAATAAGGTAAATTGTCTCTAACACACTAAGGAAATGTAGCTTTGTCTCCAACACATCAACCAAATCGAAATTGTCTGCAACACACTCCAATTTCGTGACTTCTTGTCTCGAACACATTAAGACCATTTAACAGTTGTTTTCAACTTTTTTTTATCTCAATACTCATAATACATAAGGACTTGAAACTTAGCAAAAATATACATCGTTACATTATTTATTACTAAAAAATATAGCTTTATGTGGAGCCTCGCTGAGTAGAATATTAAATATCCTTTATGTGGAGCCTCTACCTAAGTATCTAGATGTTTTACTTTTGACATATATTATACGGATTGATTTCTAGAATTGGACTCTTTCCTCCCAACTAGTACCTTTCTCCTTTTATAAGTGTGGTCAGAAGTAAATGTACCGTACTATATTGAATATCCTTACCCCTATATTTGGTTAGTTGGTAACCAATTCTTTTAGACATATATTTTTCAATAAGTGATAGTTGTTATGCCTAACTTTCCTGTGGAAATAAATATGATATCTTGAAATACTCCTAGGTGAAATGCTACAATGGTGAACCGTGCACTTGCAGAATTTACTGAATTAAATCTAAGTGTGTAGCAAACACCAACATAATGCATGGGTCCATAGGTCAAGCACTATCTGCTATCATTAATCAATTAGCAATAATGAAACCAGAGTGTATGAGCCGTTACGATCCGATCTGTAACAATGATTTTGGATGGTACGAGGTATAGTCAAAGTGGTATCCATCCCCTAAACTATTGTTTGGTTTAGTTTACCCAAAAAAACAGTTTATTTAGTTTAATTCACCCCTTAATTGAACTTATCTTTTTTGTTTCTCCATGCACAAGTGGAGTATTAAGTTAAAATTTCATGGGGTGGCAGTTCGTATCACATTGCATGTCCAAAATTATATTTTTGAAAAAAATCAATATTTTTCATACATTTTTTGTATTACTGTATAAATATACTATTAAAGTTCATTCTCTATCAAAATAAAAATAAAAAATTCATGATGTATTTTTCTAACATGTGTTACAACGTGTTCTAGCACCCTGTAAAATTTTACCCTAAGACTCCACTTACGTCTCAAGAAACAAAAGAAGACAAATTATGTTAGGGGTAAAATGAACCAAATTGCACTATTTTAGGGTTAAACTGAAAAAAAAATAGTTTAGAATGTTATCCACACTTTAGCCATACTTTGAGGGAGTCCAGTAAGATGGACTTTATCCTAGAAAAAGAATATTAATGTATATTTGCAACCAATAATAGACGAGCCAAATGTCCCTTGGGTTGATAATGTTGATACGTGGGATGCAAGGGTGCAAAAGATCTAGTGCGACGCGGTACATCAGGTTTACTTTTCACGCGTGATATTGGCGGCAGCAAAAACTCATGACCGCGCTCAGCCCTTCCGAAAATTGGCACGCGCTCGACTGAAATTTCAGAGTGCGCGCTCGATTGAAATTTGAAGCTGGGCGCTCGATCAAATTTCTGCCACTTTAGAAACGCTAGCTGCAATCCCGATTGTTCTCGCCACCTTAACAGAGAGCCGCTCTATCAATGGCGGCCATAGACCTAAACAGAGTCGCTTCATGAAGGTTGGACCTCATCTTTCTATTCTTTCAATTTATTCTCATCTCATCTCTTTATTCTTGCCATTTTGTTTTCAATTTCATGAAGGATTCGATCTAAGCAACGACGGTCTCATCCTCAGGCGCATCCATGGCTTCATCTTCTTCCTCAAAATCAGGCACCTCATCCACGATCTCTTTCCTAGCCGCATCTCCATGGTTTCATCTTCTTCCTCGGAATCAGGCAACTCAACCACGATCTCTTCCCCAGCTGCATCCATGGCTTCGATCCCGACGAGAATTGGTGCGGCAGTGGGCATGCAACTAGGTGCAGCGGTGTTCATGCAAATTGATGCAGCGATGGTGCTGGAGGTGCACGGTGCGGCCAGTTTTTAATTAAGTAAAAGGATAAAGGAGATGAACCAACACCATAATTAATTGTAACCATACTGCACGCGTAGAAGGAACGGACCCAACGGACTCAACAGAAACACGCACTCTTTACATGGAAAATTCCATTTTGCTCACACGCACTCTATAGATGGACGGTGGGAGTAATAAACTTGATGCACATGAAACTTGCAATTAGTGAGTTGTAGATTTATGCGCTCCAATCAAATGTTCACTCAGCAAACATTGAAAGCAATGGCTAAGGCGCTACCGCAAGCAGTTCTAGAAATATTTGTACACGTGCAACAACTTGTAAATGATGGAAATTAAAGACTTGATCTCTTACACTGCCAGAATAATGGCCAAGACACTACGGCACTACTGTGTGAATAATGGCCAAGGCACTACAACACGTCAACACTACGACAAATATTAGTATACTCGCAGCAGCTTGTAAATAATGGCCAAGGCACTACAACAAGAGTGATGAACCTGCAGGATACTTGTGTTTGCCGTCGACTGAGACACTCGAAATTGGAACCAGAATATGCTAGCCGGTGGTGGCAGCTCTGAAGCACGCCGAAGAAAACGCAGAACCAGTTATGCCGCGCCCACAAGACGCATCAGATGCTCGATGGCATCGCCGAGCTGAAGGCTAGTGCCCCGGAAGGCCGGAACAGCTTGTCCAGGTCGTCCCCTTCGAGGAACTCTATGGCAACGAGGTAGAGCTCACTACTAGAATTCGACCCTTCAAAATCGGGCATTTTGGCCCTGTAATAACGGGCAGGCCAGCCGCTACTACGTAAACATTATTGCAAGGTCTGATTTTCTATAGCGGTCAGGACAGCCCGATATTACAGTTAACTCAGTAATATCGAGCATCATGACATCATCATGCCCCATATTGCAGTACAAACCAGCAATATTGGACATGATGACGTCATCAATATCGGTCTCTGATGTCAGCATGACCGATATTGCTGACTTCTGCTGATGTCAGCATGCCCGATGCTACTGAGGATTTTATTTAAATAAAAAAAAACTCTGTTACCTCTAAATTTGCTCCACTCGGATTAGAGGTAACAGAGGCTTAATAGCAAATAACAAACATCATTCTCACAATTACAACACAATTAGCAGCAACTGATATCACTAGGATCCCAAACTCAGATTATATCTCACTAACCATGATCAATGTGAAATCACATGGAAACATACGACACATAAAGCTAACTGTGGATCCTTAATTGACAAATCAGTGTGATTCAAATTACAACACCTCCATATCCTGGTATTTGTTGTGGCTATTGTGATAACTGAAGTAATGTTGCTCTGGCTGAAAACAAGCAGCACTTTTATTGCTGATGCTATCCACCAGCAGAGAAAGCACTTAACAAATAAATCTATATAGCAGTAACTGAAATAAATTTGTCATAGTATAGTGTGACATACAATATTCTGATGGCAAGATGAGTATGAACTCTAGACAATTATAAGTCACCATAATAACTTGAACAAGTCCTACTTTAAACGCTCAGTAGAAAATAAGCCAAAGAAAGTAGGTTCTCTGCAAGAACCCAAGTGATGGAGCCGTCCATTCTGCAACCTCTTGCTTTTCATATGGGGATTCAGTTATGTACATTTGGTGTTTCAGAAACGGGCAGATACTCTATTCCAACTACAAACTCGATAGCATGGCAGTTTGTTCTTTCTATCGAATTAGCCGAAACATTACTATATTACAGATGCGAAATGCAGTTCAACTAATCCCAAAAAAGCACGAGAGTACAATAGTGCGTAAGGGAAGTGGGCACTCACATTTCGTCCAGGAACCTGGCGGCGACCATGACGCTGGTGATGAGCAGCCGGTGCACGCTGTAGGAGTCCACGCCGACCACCTCCTCACTGGCAGAACGCCCGCTGAACGTCAGTGTCGCCGCTGCGGCGCCGGGCTCGTCGTCGCCGCCACACGCTCGAGCAGCCCCATGAGGACGGTGACCACCCAGGGCCCGCCCTCCACAGCCTCTCGCTAGGCGAAGTTGGGGTCTTCGATGCTGGTGGCCAGCAAAAATCAGCAGCGCTGCGTGTCGGAGACGCAGACCTGCAGCTAAATATGGCCGGATCCGCTGCACTTTTTGCTGAGGGCCGCGCCCCATCCCCACCGCGCCCAAGCCTCGTCTCGGATCTACGGCCGTGGCGGCTCCGGGAGAGAGAAGAGAGACCGAGAGGGGGAGGATTCGTACGGTGGGTCCCCGAACAAGGTCATGCGCCGTCACCACCGCGCCCCGCACACGGACGCCGCAGCGCCCCTCCGGCGTCTACGCCCCCGCGCCGTGCCGACCTCCGCGCCCTGCGCCGCCGACCTCCAAGGCCGCGCGTCGCCACCGGCCTGCACGCTTCGCGCCCCGCCGGCCACCACGCCCCCGCGCTGCCGGCCCCCACAGGATTCGTGTGGCGAGGCGCCAGAGAGAGAGAGAGAGAGAGAGAGGCGGCAGCGGCGGTTCACAGGAGGGAGTGGAGGCATGGAGGGATATGTAGGGTTTGGCTGAGTTGGGCCGAGTGGGCCGAAAATACGTGGGTCAAAAAAAAGGAGTAGACCCTACCTGGAAGTGACTCAATTAATCTTTTACAAAAGATATTTGTTATGTTTTACATGGAGTTAAAAATTCAAAACATTGAACCAAAATTAGAGTACTTCGAAATTGCTGTGATAGTTGTGTATACGAAATATTAGTTCAAACTATTCTTACATTTTCAAATACAAAAAAAAACTTAAACCCTATTTTTGTAATTATTTTGTTATTTTTGTTTTGTAAAATATAATGATATGTGATATTTGTTGGCATGGCACTGTTTTTCAAGCATTTTGACCCATTTATATTTTTTATAATTTTTTTAGCGTTAGAAGAAAAATGTGTTCAAGGACTATTTGTCCTAAATGAAATAAGAGTTAGGCATAATTCAAGTACGGGGTGAACATATAGATGTTTATAATTTAAAACAATTCAACAAAAAAATCGTGTGTAATTCTATAAGTTATGCATATGGACCAAAAAGTGTTGCAAAATTCATTACGATTTGAAAACTAAAAATGGTTAAATAATTATTGAAAATAAACCATCATTTGATGGATAAATAGTTAAATAAACAATTTTGAATTTCTGTCACAAATGCTCCTAAGTGATAGAGAAGATTTTTAGAAAGAATTAGAAACAAGAATCATCAAATTTGGACAATATATGAGTAATCTATACAAGTTTGAAATAATAAATATGAATCAAAAGAAGAAAAACAGATCTGTCCTCATGAAATGGTGTAAGAACAAGCGCTGACAAGCAAGACACACCTACACTACGATAGCGGGCAATGATGACGTCATCAACGTCCGCTATTGCGATCGATTACAGCAATAGCGGCGCTATTGCTTAGATCGACCGCAATAGCGGACGTTGATGACGTCATCATTGCCCGCTATTGTCGTGATTCATCGTAATAGCGGCCATTGATGACATCATCGGTGCCTGCTATTACCGGCTCACCCATATTTTTAATAGTGTTGCGCTCGTCGACGTCGGCGGTGCCCGCTATTGTAGTGATGCCCTGCAATAGCGTTGCACCTTGATGACGTCGACAATGGCACCCGAGCAATAGCGTTTTTTGTGTGTCCGCTATTACTGGAAAATGCCCCTATATTGCTGGCTCTTTTTGTAGTAGTGGCTCCGCGTTGGGAACTCCGAGCGGCGAGGCGGTCGCCACGGCCGAAGGCACCGAAGCTGCAGCGAGGCACGCGTGCGCTTGCGACCTGGCAAGGGGAGTGGGTTGTCGGTGCAGTCCGCGCTGCTGCTTCCGCTAGCCTCCTCTTTCGCGCAGCGGCGGCGAATGTCACCGGACATGGTCTTGTCATTGCCTCGTCCATCTAGATCCGGATTGGGGGAGAGAGAGAGGAGAACGGTGGAAAGGAGAGAATGAATGTGTCGGCTAGGGTTAGAGAGGTTTTAGGTTTTTATACCTCCATTTGAAGGCAACAACATCTACGGGCCGAGCCATAACACGGGCCGAGGGCACCGAAGCTGCAGCGAGGCACGCGTCGGCTTGCAGCCTGGCACGGGGAGTGGGTTGTCGGTGCAGTCCGCGCTGCTGCTTCCGCTAGCCTCCTCTTTTGCGCAGCGGTGGCGAATGTCACCGGACATGGTCTTGTCATTGCCTCGTCCATCTAGATCTGGATTGGGGGGAGAGAGAGAGAGAGAGGAGAACGGTGGAAAGGAGAGAATGAATGTGTTGGCTAGGGTTAGGGAGGCTTTTATACCTCCATCTGAAGGCAACAACATCTACGGGCCGAGCCATAACATGGGCCGAGTGACAACTTCTATTTGCTTTGTGTTCACATCTGTAGCAGTAGTGTAGTGGTTAAGGCATTTTCACCTATTGTAAAAGGTTGTAGGATAGAATCCTCCAGGCATTGGTGTTTTTCATTTGTTTTTATTCCGTCTAAACTTGTAGTGACGGGTAATAGCAGGTTGTCTCTGAGACCTGAGAAAAGAATGGTGTTGTTGAATTCGAACTCTGAGCTCTTGGAAAGGAAGAAAAGGATGTACCAGTGTGCCACTTGCCAAAGTATAAAATTTTTTGTTTGTTTGTTTATATATACTAATACGGACGGGGTTTAAATCCACGTCCCTAGAAGCGAGTTACCGTCCCTATTACGTCAGCTAACAGTGACGGTTTTAAAACCCGTCCCTACAATAAAAGCCTATCTCTCTTTCTTGGACCAAGTAGTGTCGGGGATTGAAAATCCATCGCTACAATAAAAACCCGTCCGTAATTCTAGGACTTATAGGGACGACTTTTCATAGCCGTCTGTGCTAATTTTGCTAGAGACAAATTTTTTAAAAACCGTCACTATTAGTGGTCCTCAGGCGAATAGTAGTGACACGATTTTAAAAAGACGTCGCTATTGGATTCTCAGTGACGGTGATTTTTTACACGTCTCTAAAGCCCTGTTACCTTGTTTTGAGGTAGTGGCACAGCCGCGAACTCTCCCCAAAATTCATCGTTTCTCTTGCATCTATCCTCGATTCTGCCTCCAAAATTCCAAAATCAAACCCTAGCCTAGGCGCCCGTCCATGGTGAGAAGCTGCGCCGATGCGTCGGGCCCTGGTGCCGGCCATGGGCATGCTCCTGATGGCGCCGCTACAGATGGATTCGAAAGGCCTGGAGCCGGGCGGGCGGGGAGCGATGGGGAGGAGTTGCGTAGGGCGAGGGAGAGGGAGAGGAAGAGGAAATGGGCGAGTACCAGGAGTTTTGGGAGCTTCATCTGACTCCACAGCTGCACCGGCAAGCAGTGCTTCGAGCCGCACCGGTGCTTCAGGGAAGAAACGCTTCAAGAACTTAGGTATTTGAGTAGCTATTTTCTTCATTTTGAAAAATGAGCTCGCAAATCATTTGTTAGAACTTTTATTGATCAGTCGATTAAACATTATTGTAGATTCAAAGAGCTTCTTTAGTAGCAGTTCGTTGAGTGGTAGCGGCTCTAGCCCAAGCACCCATGGAAGTGGGACTGCTGCTGCTAGAAGGGCAGAGGGGAATGGCACAGAAACAATCTGAAAATGCAATTGAAACACAAATTACTAGCTCTCTGACAGTGGCAGGTGCAGTGCAGCTAGCATGACACAAGTAGAGGGGATTTCTTAGAGTTGCTTGAGTGGTTCAAAGAAAGGTGTCCAGAGGCAAAGGCTGCATTTGAGGAGTTTTGTCCGCAAACTGCCCAAATGATCTCTAGTAAGATTCAAAAAGACCTTACCGAAGCTTGTGCTAGAGAGGTCAGACAAGTAATAAAGGAAGAGATTGGTGATAAGCTATTCATAGTTCTAATTGATGAATCTCGAGACATCTCAGTAGCAGAACAAATGGCTGTGGTTGTGAGGTTAGTTCTCAATAATTTTATATTGCATCCAGAACTGATTGCATTCGATATTAAAAAGTTTCATTTTTGTGTTACTCACCTATTTGTACAATATATGCTTTGCAGATTTGTGAATAATAAAGGAATGGTAGTGGATAGATTTTTGGGTCTCAAGCACGTACAGGATAACAAATCAAATGCACTGAAGAAAGCTATGATAGATATGCTTGCTGATTTTGGTTCACCTATTGCTAGACTACGAGGTCAAGAGTATGACGGTGCATCGAATATGAGAGGAGAATTCAATGGTTTGCAAAAACAAATTCGTGATGAGAACCCTTATGCTCTCTACGTTCATTGCTTTGCTCACCAGTTGCAGCTAGTCATTGTTTTTGTCACATCTTGTTGTTCATCTTTTGATGATTTCTTCAACTATGTGGGTTTGATTGTGACTAGTGCTAGCTCATCTTGTCGGAGGAAGGATAAATTGGTTTCCAATCACCGCTCTACCATTTTGGATAGGTTGGAAAGTGGTGAGATTTTTTCAGGAAAAGGGAAACATCAAAATACGAGCTTGGTAAGACCCGGTGATACAAGATGGGGTTCTCATTTTACAACACTACTCCGTATTTTGTCAATGTGGGATTCTATGGTCAAGGTGTTATCCATGATTCATGAGGACGAGCGCAACCCAGGTCGGGCAGGTGGTTTGGTAAGGAAAATGGAGAGTTTTTCCTTTGTTTTCAATATGAAGTAGATGTTGAAAGTGTTTCGCATTACAAATGAATTATCGGGGCCGAAACCTTCTTTTTTGTTTTTGTGTTTTGAGGCTTCAAGCTTTTGTCGCGCGAGAACAATATTTTGTAAACGAATATTTTCATCCTGCACAGGTTTCACGAGAAGGGATGCGCAGGAATCCGATAGCGATGTGTCCGAGTTGATCCGATACTTGGACCTTCCCGATGACATCGCGCGAAGTGACGGCTCCGTGTCGAGCTCTGAAGTTGATTTAGGTTACTTCGAGGCGTTGGACAGGGCGAGCGATGAGGTGAGCTATGCGCCGACGGTCAAAGCTGGCCCTCCGGGTCATCGTCTTCTCGAGTCGGCGAGGCACGGGACAGGGGTCCGACGCGCCACAGGCGAGGCTGGCACCATGGCGGGCGCCTCTTCGTCTCGCAACGCATCTTCAAGGGGGATGCCTCTCTCTTCCGGACAAGTAGGTCCAATGTGGCGGGGGTAGCTTTGCAGGCCGCTCATCTCACCCTCATTCGACCGACTCGAGTTATCGTCCCGAGTTCGTGCGAGACGAGTGGGACACTTTAAGGCCTGCACTCTTTGAGTCGAGCGTTGTCATAAAGAGGGAGCCGCAATGAGATCTCATGGATTTGTGTTTATTATTCTGCTCTTTCAAGGCCCGGCCTTCGCCCTAAACGCCACTCCCCTTGCATGGTAGCGAAGCTACCTAAGGGTTACGCAGGGCTGCTATGAGTGATATCTCGCTCTTTATCCGCGTGGAGACCTGGCTGATCTTTGGAGCATTGCCAGTTCTGTATGCCGAAGGAAAGTGTAAACTAACAAAGTTCTTTAAGGATCGTCCGTCGGCCCCGCCAACCGCTTTTCCGGATGATGCGAGGGTTAAGGTGGAAGTCCTAGAGTGCGATCCGGCGGAGATGTGCGTCACGTATGATACTCCGCTTGATGCTGATGACAAGATTGGTGGGGTTGTTGAGATTTTTTGAGTTTTTATACAACTTTTCTTTGATTGTAAGCACATTAATTTTTTTCACTGTTTAAGGCTCGTGTTATCAGTCGGGTTTTTGTTGCTGCTTTGTTGGTTGCAATTGTGCTTTTCTCAGGTGCGAGGTGTTGTTTGCTTCGAACGAGAAATGTGAGCCCCTTGGTGCCTTTTTACACTTATAAAACGCCACTGCCCCCCCCCCTCCCCCACTTAGGGCCTGTTCGTTTCATGGTGCTAAAGGCCTAAAATGTGCTAATGGACTAAATTTTAGCACCTAGGCAACGACCAAGTGGTAAAGGGGCCAAAATTTTAGCACCAAACTTGGTCCTAAAATGGGCTAAAGTTGTCCGGACCCATCACTTTGACACCCCCTACCCCTACCGTTCCCACCCCGCACCCGTGACCCGTCCCGGCTCAGCTCGCTCGCATCGGTCGGACGGACTCGATCCGCGTTGCCGCTGCCTCGATTCGTGCTGCCGCTGCCTGGATCCACCTCGCCGCCGCTTGGTCTTGGCCGTGTCCTCGGTCGGCAGCACCGGCGCGTCCTCCCCCGTTGACGCCACCACGACGCCGCCTCCCTCGACGGCAAGGCGCGCCACCCCGTCGACGCGTCCTCCTCCCCCGTTGACGCCACCACGGCGCCGCCTCCTCGACGGCAAGGCGCGCCACCCCGCCGGCGCGTCCTCCTCCCTCGTTGACGCCACCACGACGCCGCCTCCCTCGACAGCAAGGCACGCCACCTCACCGGCGCATCCTCCTCCCCCGTTGACTCACTCCGCGCTCGCGCAGCTTGCTCGCCGGTCACCACTCCAGGTCCTCATCCGGCGCTCGCTCGCGCCGCCGCTCCAACTCCTGCTGCAACCGCCGGTCCACTAGGGATGGACGGCTACGATGATGATGGCATAGGGGTAGTAGAGTCATTTTGTAAAAGGGCTGCTAAACTTTAGCACTAGAAACGAACACCCTAGTGCTAAAGTTTTAGTGCTAAACTTTAGCTCGCTAAAGTTTTAGCACCGGAGGAAACAAACGAGGCCTTTAGTCGTTTAGGGGCGAAGTGCAGTTTGCTTCGAACGAAAAACGCGAGCCTCCTAGCGGCTTTTACGATTCGTTCGTTTAAATAAAACGCCACTCCCCCCCCCCCCACTTAGTCGTTTATGGGCAAAGTGCACTTTGCTTCGAACGGAAAACGCGAGCCCCTTAGCGGCTTTTACGCCTCGTTTTATTTAAATAAAACGTCACTCCCCCACTTAGTCGTTAAGGGGCGAAGTGTAGTTTGCTTCGAACGAAAAACGCGAGCCCCTTAGCAGCTTTTACGCTTCGTTTTGTTTAAATAAAAAGCCACCCCCCCCCCCACCACCACCACCACCACCACCACTTAGTTGTTTAGGGGCGAAGTGCAGTTTGCTTCGAACGAAAAAGGCGAGCCCCTTAGCGGATTTTACGCCTTGTTTTGTTTAGACAAAACGCCACCCCCTCCCCCCCCGCCACATAGTAGTTTGGGAGCGAAGGGCACTTTGCTTCGAACGAAAAATGTGAGCCCTTAGCGGCTTTTACGCTTTGTTTTATTTAAATAAAACGCCACTCTCCCTCACTTAGTCATTTAGGGCCAAAGTGCAGTTTGCTTTGAACGAAAACGTTAGCCCCTCGGCGGCTCGTACGCTTTGTTTTGTTTAAATAAAACGCCAACCCCCCCCCCGCGTTAGTCGTTTAGGGGCGAAGTGTAGTTTTCTTCGAACGAAAAACACGAGCCCCTTAGCGGCTTTTACGCTTCGTTTTGTTTTGTCGCTCTGGGATTTTTGTTTGTGCCCTGCAGAGATGGCGTTTTCTTTTTGACTTGTACTCCAGGGTATATTGCTTTTGCCCGACGGAGTAAGTGTTTTGCAAGCCAAGTCTCCGGGGTTTTTGTTTGTGCCCGACGGAGTGAGCATTAACCGGTACTCGGGATGTATTGCTTATGCCCGGCGGAGTATCGCTATTAGTCGAGGCGTTGCCTCGTTGTCGATCGTTCGGACTTCCATCGTTGTTGGAAGTTGTTTCGATCGCTTTTGCTTCGCATAGCGGGAAACGCAGCTTTACATTGCTTATAGTTGCTATTACACATGTCACCTCATTAAAAACCTCGCGCCCCTTTTGGGGCTTTCCCTGCGAGGAAAAAAGTACGGTCTTTTGCGAAAATTAAGAAAAAGCTTTCCTAGGTTCTAAGCCAGCCCCTTTGCTTATAACTTGCAAAGGTGCTGTTTTACAATTTTACTCATGCTTGGTGCGGTCCCTTCGTGGCTCTGCGAAGGCCCCGCTTCTTGCTTTTGTATTTCTTAATTGTTTCGGTCTTTGCTACTGCGAAGCTTTCCTTCATCTTGCGCCGGATGATTGCTTCTGCTTTGTCCACTATTTCTGCATTTGATGGGTCGAGGTTGAAGCTGTTGACCTTTTTGTCGTCTTCGCTCTGCGGTGGCTCTTGGTGAATGTTCGGATGCTCGTGTATGTTTGCTATTCCGGGCATGAACCCTTTTTCGATATTTCTTGCCAACCGCTGATCTCCTTTCACCGTTATGACGCCCTTTGCTACCGGGACTTTCATGCTCGAGGTACATGTTGTGGATCACGGCTTTGAATGTGTTGATTGTGTGCCTCCCTAGGATGGTGAAGTATGGGTAATTTAGCCTCACTACGTCGAATGTGACGAACTTTGTTCTTGGGTTGGTCGCATCGCCGAAAGATACCAACAGACTTTATCTTTCCTGTTGGCTCCAACCTCTTCCCGTCGAAGCCATACAACGTTGTGTTTGATGGGTCGAGGTCTTGGTCCGTGTAGCCCGTCCTTAAGAGTGTTCCATGAAATATTATGTCTGCTTGGCTGCCGTTGTCGACGAGTACTTTATTAATTCTCCATTTTGAAGATGCACTAGGCCCCCTAGTGGGTTTTGGTGATAAATGACAAATGATTAAAAGCTCTAATGTGGTTATTAAGTCATTGTGCAGGACAACAAAGTGATAGTATCCACAATGTGAGAAAGTAAACCCCTCAATTAAAAAGTGATCAAGTACTCAAAAGCAAAGCTTCAAGTTTAGATTTATAGCTTATTGAGTATAGGTGTGCCAAACTATTAAGAGGGATGAGACGATCTTACGTGCGAGGAAGAATGTGCTCTAGTTATCCTCAAACAACCTGGAACCAAAATAACAACTCACCGAAGATCAAAAAGCCTATCTTTTCCTATCATCTCCACACATGACGGAAGTTCCGTCTGGGCTGACTGAAGTTCCGTCGGTTCCAGAGAGTTTGGGACGGAAGTACCGTTCGCAGATCTTTCCAGTTCAAATCTTGACGGAAGTTCCGTCTGGGTCGACGGAAGTTCCGTCGGTTCCGAGAGAGTTTTGGACGGAAGTTCTAACTCGGACTGAAGTACCGTCCTGTTATGTTTCGTGTTTGACCTAATGGGGTGACGAAAGTTCCGTCACCACGGAAGTTCCGTTAAGTCCAATAATTGACTCCGAGCAACGGCTCTTTTAGAGCCCACACTATATATAGCTTTGACCTAACCCGTGAGAAAAAGTGATGGTGCTTTTGGAACTCTCGGATCTTGCCCAAGCTCTCTCTCTCACTCATCTCCACTACTCTTGAGATCCAAAGCCATTGGAGTGAGCTCCCATATTGATTCCAAGCTTGATAGCATCAACCCAACCTAGAGCACATCTTCCCTTAGCAACTAATCTCGTTCCTCACTTGTTAATTACTCTTGGAGATTCGTTCTCCTAGATTGGCTAGGTGTTGCCCTAGAGCTCCCAAGCTTGTGGTGAGCCTTGGGAAGTTTGTGAAGGTTATGATTCGCCTCCGCAAGGAAAAGAATCCAAGGAAGAAGAAGAAAAACAAATTTGACCTTTGTGGTCACTTGGGAGGATTAGGGTTGAAAGAAACCCGGCTCTTTGTGAGCTCCTCAACGGAGACGTAGGAACCTCTTTGTGAGGGGTCCGAACTTCGGTAAAAATTCTCCGTGCCTCTCTTGTTCGTCTTTGTTGTTTATTTGTTTGTTCACCTCTCGGGTGTGTTTTCGCCCGATCTACTTGTGTGTTGTGTGTCTAATAAATTCTGTAGGTACAACACTCTCAAGGCAAAAAGGGAGATTTCCATTCAAGCGGAATCGTGAGATTTCCTCTCTAGTTCCATTCCCTAGGTTTTCATCTCACCCCCCGACGGAAGTTCCGTTGGTGATGGAAGTTCGTCGGTGGCGAATTTAACCCTTTTGTTTTAAGTGTTGCAATTTTAGGTTTTTATTTAGATTGCCTATTCACCCCCCCCCTCTCTAGGCAACTTTCACATTTATCTATGTGTGCTTCGATTACGAAAGCATCCGAGTGAGGATCTTTTTAAGTCGAGGTCGACTTCGGTGAAGGTGATTGGTATGTGAGACCATTTCAACTTTTTGATCTGGACCTTCGATGAACACCGCGTTCACTAGCCTGAAATAGTCTCTACGTTGTCTTTTGTTTTCGAAGTCCGTGCTCGAGCCACCCGATATCATTCCGATGAATCCTTTCGCAAGAGTGGTTGGGCTCGGTTGTCCTGTTTGCTCACATCTTTGATATTTGGTGGTGGCGGTGTCGGTGGTTCGGAGTAGGCAATTCCGTTGTCTTGCCTTTGATGGTGCGAAGTACCCGGCCCTTGGTGGGGAGGGGGTTGGAGCTTATGGTTTGGCCCGAAGTAAGGTGTTGGGTAGTATTGCTCGAGGCGGGTAGTAGTGGTTCTCGACACTTGGCCGGTGAGATTGCTGCCGAGGCCAAGCACTTGTTGTTGTGTGTTTATTTGTGCCGACTCGCTGGGACTCGCTTCTTTTCGAGGTCGAGCCTTAGCATGTGTAATAGCCCATGTATTTTGTATCTATTCAAAAATTCGAATAAAATTCAATTTGGTTAAGGTTTGGTCGAAATTTGGTAAAGGAAAAATTCGAAAGCGAATTCAAGTGTTTTACTCGCTCGTGGGCCGTTTTCTTCACGCAGCCTAGCTTCCTTCTCTTCCCCACCGCAGCCCGCCTCTTCTCCCTCCCCCTCCGCGCGGCCCGGCGGCCTAGCAGCCCGACCGGGCCCGAGCTCCTGTTTTTCTTCCCCGCGGCGCCCATACGCGAGCGCACCCCGTGAGCTCGTCCACGTCGGACGGCCGTCGCGTAGCGCCGCCCTGCGTCACCCGGGCCCGCGAGCAGCAACTCCGCCCGGCATTTAGCGAGCCGCCTGCCGCTCCCGTGCTCGCCTCCCCGTTTTAAACCCACCGGCGTCCAAACCCTAGGTTCGCCGCCTCCCCGCTCGCCTCGCCGCCGGTGCAACCCGCCGCTCGGGTGAGCCGCGTCGCCACAAACCGGTTCTCCTTCCGTCGCCCTTCCCGTGGTGCTAACGGTTTCGCGGTTCGTCGTAGGTGGAGCACGAGTGAGGCGAGGGACGTCCGCGGCCGCTTCTTTCTCCGCCGCCGCTCGTCGTCGACGGTGAGTTCTCTCGCGAGCTCAACCACCATTCCCGGCTCCCCTTCGCGTGCTCTCGGTCCGGCGTTGATCGCATCCTCGTACTCCCTTCGCAGCGGCGGAACGTCTTCGAGCACGGTCACCACTCGAGCTTAAGGCCGCCGTCGTCGTCCGCCGCCGCCTCTCCCGTCGCACGGCGTCGCTCGTCCTCCTCCGCTCCGTCCGAACCCCGTTAGAGCATCCCGGTGAGCTCGCGCTCCTTTTCCCCTTCTTCTTCCCGTGATTCAGCCGCGAATTGGGGGCTTCCGACGAGACCCGTCCGCCGCACGCCATGGCCGCCGGTGGGCTTTGAGCTAGGAGCTAGCTCATGCTCTCCGGGCATCGCCCTAGCTTCGCCCGGCCACCCCGGTGCTTGTGCGCGCTCGAGCTAGGCAAGTGGGGCCCGTTTCCCGCAAGGTGACGAGCTCGGTTTTCCGCCGCCGCTTTCCTCGCCGTCGGCGTCACTCCGGCCGTCCTTCCGACCGGGGGTGCTCCCGCTAGCTTCGCGTTTAGATGGGTGTTGGTTTGGTGCCGATTTGGGCGGTGCGGTGCACCCGGGAGGGTTCCCCTTCCGCGCCGCCGCGGAGCTTAGCTCCGGCGAGCTCGCGTCGCCGCCTCATGGCGAGCCGGTGCTCGTGGTGGGGCCCGGCAGTGCGCAAGGCCGCGGTGATTGTAGTAGTGGTTGCCGTTTGGCCGCCGGCGAGTCCTAGCGCCGCCGCGTCGCGATTCCGGCGAGCTCCTCGCCTCGGCCTGGCGGCACCGCCCGTTCCGGTGTAGCCGGCGTGGCGGTCGACGTGGCACATTTTCTGCCGATGTGGCGCCACCGTGGCCGAATCTCTACCAACGTGGCTCCGAGGTGTCGTCATGCGTGGCAGCCGCGTGGCACCCACGTGGCGAAGTAATGCCACGTGGTGCTGACCTGTAGAGGTTTTGATCCGTGTGGCACGGGCGTGGCGCCGACGTGGTGCCCGCGTGTCAAGGAATATTCCAGAGAATATTCCATTTCTTTTTATTGGATTTTCCCGAATTTCCATAATTCATTTATCTTTGGAAATTCATATCTTTTTCCTGGAGCGTCGAGAAAATACGCGGTTGGTTGCGTTGGATTCGTAGCGACGAGATCTACGCGTTAGTGTAGTTATTAGCTATGATCTAGTGTCGTAAATTCCATCATCCGTTTCGTTACTCTCGTACTTTCCTCGTTTTACGTTCCTAACTCGTTTCGTACGTTACGTCCGCGCGAGAGCTACGAGGAGTTTCCGCCCACACCACGGTTTGAGGAGTTCCCACCGGAGCAGCCGTACGAGTACCCCGACCCGGCGTGGGACCAGCATTTCGTAGGCAAGCCGCAATCCTTGACCACTCTTGTTCCTATTTAGCAATTGCATTAAATTGATCCATGCATGATAAATGGTTACTTGCACTTGTAGTTTACCTATGTCATACTATGCTATCCTTGCCACTCGTTTGCCATAGGTTGCTCTACTCGTTACTCGCATGCTTAGAATCTGTCTAGATGCTTAATTGAACCCCATGATGACTATACATGATTTTTGTGTAAAATAAATTGTAGGTGTTCTATAGGTGTCGACTTTCCGTACTAGATACACCGTAGGACTTTTGCGGGGCGAGTGTAGGTGGTTAGGTGCTGGGAGACTTTTGGGGAGTCTCTGTTTGGAGAGCACCTGTTGCGGGCGCGATTGTGTAGGGGCCTTGGGTTATGGGGCCCCTGTTGTGGTGACACTCGTTGTTGAGACTGTTGTTGAGGAGAGAGATGGTGACTCGCCTCGGCAGCATAAGGACCGGTTCCCGGTTGCTCGCTCTTTGGTATACTAGCTTACCACGTGACCCATATGGGCGAGCTGGATTGAGATGCTTAGCGGAGGACCGGTGGGCCCGCCGTGGTGCAGAGTTAGTGTTAGTGGGTTTTGGAGTTGTGTCTCGACCCATGAGTAGAGGATACCCCACCTGGCCCGTGGTAGACCTTTCACACCTTCGGGACCCTCGTTCTACGTTGTGAATGGGGATCCCGCACTCGAGGAACGGGCGCCCGCGGTCGATGCTTTGTTTATTGATCTTGTGAGTGTTGCTGTGCTTTAGCCACGACGGTGGCTGTAGTTATAGTACCTCTTCACGTGGGTACAGCTTGCTTACTCTCTTCGAGAGATATATAATCTATACGTATAGACTAGCCCTCGGGTAAGGGGCAACACCATTGAGCGACACGCTTGATTAGCATTTACTACTTCTCCCCTCCGATAGGTTTTACTTCCGGCTTCGAGCTGTGGTCCGGTGGAGGTGTGCTTGGACATAAAATTTGACCCTTGCGGGATTGTGTTGTTTCCTGCAAGGCCACTTATAAAATTTGACTAATAATAAAAATGTGATTCACATAGACTTGAGGATTAATTGCTTTAGGTGCTAGCCCTTGCCTTTCCTTGGAAATATCCCAACATACATACATTGTTGGTAGGTAGTTGCGGCTTGTTGAGTACATGTTGTACTCACGGCTTTCCCCACTTTGTTTTTCAAACGCTGTTTCGGAGGATCCCGCCGAGCCTACCGACGGAGCCGCCGAGAGAGGAGTGACGTTCTCGCCTACACTCGAGTGCTTGTGGGCTTTGGGTCTTCACCGCCGATCTTCATGTGAGACGCTTCCGCTAGTTTCCTTCATGTTCTCTCGCTGGCCTGCGTGCCGCGTGTTTTGTATCCATGAGATTTGAGCATTGAACTATGATGATGTACTTTGGAGATTCTATTATCTTGCCTTGCATTTACTCTATCTTATGGTTTTTATGATGTTAACCGTATTGGATGTACGTGTCACACTCCCGGGAGTGACATAGAGGTACAAGGCACGGTTTTCACTATCCGGTGAAAATCGGGTCGTTACAGACATGATTCCCTTCGTTCTCGAGCAGTCTAGCGTTTTGTGCCCTACGCGACCTTCACAGTAGATGCAATACGACTTCTTGCGCGGGCGCTGATTGTTGTAGTTGCCGTTCTTGCTACTGCTCTACGCTTTTTCCTTATGCGGAGTGTGTTGGATTTGATCGTCAATTTCTTCGCTTGATTTGCCCTGTGCGTTGTTGACTGTCGTTGTCCGAGCATTGTCCTGGGGCTTCGCTTTCTTATTGTGCCTGTCGTAATCGTTCTGCGACTCGCGAGCTTGCTTCCGGTTCGCGGTCCGCCTCTTGTAGTCTGTTTACGATCCGTAGTACTCCTCGAACTTGCTGCACATGTAGTGTATTGTGCGAGGCCATTTCTTTGCGAACTTCGAGCTCGGAGGGCTGGCTTGGAGCCCCTAAATGACGTACTCAATTAACAATTCTTCTACCACTTTTGGGCATTGGGATTTGAGTGTGAGGAACCTTTTGTAATAGTCCACCAGCAGCTCGTTTGGCTGTTGTGCGATGTTTCTCGGGTTCTCGAGTGCTTCGGACGCTCCTCTGAATCCCCTGAAATTTGCTATCACTTTGTCCCTTAGGTTTTCCCAACCGTAGATGGACTTCGGCTGCAGATCGAAAGACCATGTTGAGGCTGGCCCTTCGAGCGCACACTCGAAGATCTTGGCCAGGGTTACTTCGTCTCCTGCCGCCAAAGTTACTCGTTGTTTCGTAGCCGATGAGGAACTGTCTTGGGTTTGTGTCTCCTTTATACTTCGGAATGATTCCCATTCGGAAGTTCTCGGGTTAGTTTGCTCTTTGCAGTCCTTCCGAAAGTGGGGAGTCTTTGTCGATGATGACGAGCCCGGATCTTCTTATAGGTAACGCTTCGCATCTTGTGTTGGTGTTTTCTTCGTTGTTGCTTGTGGTTGGCTCGGGTTCTGAATCACTTAGTATTGTTTCTGTTGATGGCTTCGGGTGACTGCTTTTCTTCGTCCTTGCCCTCAACCTCCCGACTTCTCTTGCGAGCTCCTCGTGTTTGCGCTTTTCTTTGAGCAGGGCTTCTTTCTCTTGCAGCAGCTTGTCCCCGAGCTCCGCTTCTTCCATGAGCTTGCTTCTTACTTCTTCGAACGCCGAGTTGTGCCTTCGAAGCTTTTCTACTTCGTTGAGCAGTGATTCGTTGTCGCCCGAGGTGTAGGTATCTTCGGGCTCAACCTCCTCTTGAATTGCTGGCAGTTTCCCTCTATTCTTGTTGTCTTGCCTTTTGCTCGTGCCTTCGTCACTTCCCGTAGCCGGCGACTGCTCGAGTCGAGTGGCTGTGGTCCCTCGCTCTAGGATGAGAGCCTTTGGTTTGCCTCTAAGTGCGTCGAGGCAGTTCTAGATAGTCTTGCTGATAGCACTTGCAGGGGCTGGGCCGCTACGGTTGTTCTTGTGGTTTTGGTCATCGTGAGCTTGGGCTTCGAGCTCACGCAAGGTGGATCCCAATGTTGGTGTGCTATGCAGCGATGGTTATGCAGTTAGCACGCCGAACACGAGAATGAACTAAGCGAAGTAGTAAAGAATGAAGTGGCAAGGTAACAACTCTTAATACAAGTAAAGTTAACTTGTTGATTACATGTGTGTTTACAGGTGACCCTTAGGCTCCCTTTATAGTCTAGCCGATCACGTTTTACAAGATCATTCTGCCCCGGGCCGTTGCCCTCGACTCCTACCGAGAGGCAACAACTCTCAAGGGCAATCCGAGAAAGCCGGCCCAATACGTGTGGTTTGCGGCTTAGCTGGCCGCGAGCTGGGAGGCACTCCGGCTCGGCGCTTCGCCCCGCCGTTGGTGCTCCGCTTGGGCATCGCTTCGCTTGGGCTTGCGATCGCCCCCATGGGTCGTGGACCTTCGCTTCGGGGCCGTCCTTCGTTGGACCCCCTTCCACTTCGCCCTGGAATGCCAGCTTCGCTCTCGATGCCTCGCGTCACTCGTCAACATGTGCGTCCTGTTTGGGATCTCAAAGTTAGTCGCAGGAGATGAATACAGGGGCCCTTAGCGTTTGCTCCGCGCGGAGCTCGCCGCGCCAGGGCCCCAACACAGACCAGTCCATGTACCTATACAGCTATACTTCTATTCGAGAGCCCATTTGGCGCAAAAAAAAAAAAGATTATACAGGCCTGCTATTTGACATCCAGGATATCAATTAATTGCCTTTCGAACATCATGTAGGCATTCGAGTACGATTCTTTTTTCGATAGACATTTCAGTTGCCACCGCCTGCACGTTAATGTTGTGTCAGGGTATGTGTATTTTGTTGCGTAACGTTCTACGTCAAAGTTGAGTTGCCATTCCTCACTTATCTGATCTAGGCATCTAGCCACCCAGGAGTGGGAGAACACGGCAGAAGACTTGCAATTCACAGCTGCGTGCACATTGCCATTAGTTGAAACCATAAGTTCTCTTTTCTCTTTGCTTCAAACAATAGCCTTGGTGAATCTGTGAATGCAATTGATTAGTATTAGTGAGCTATCTTATTTCACTACTACAAAAGGAGCCTTTGCTAACGCCTTACATTTTACAGTAATAACGGGCATAAGAAAGTCCGTTATTGCAGTACGTGATCGATGACATCATCATAGGCGACGTTATTACAGTGTACACTGTAATATCGGGCATCGATGACATCAGCGTTGCCCGTTATTAGAAATAGACAGCAATATCGGGCCTAGTGACATCATTGTAGCCCGATATTGAAAATTTCATAGCAATAACGGACATAATGACATCATATTCGGCCCGATATTGTTGTGTCTCCTTAGCCCAACAACAAGCCCATTTCAGCCCATTACTACATATACTCGCTTCTCCACTCTAAACCCTAGACTTAGTCATTCTCTCCCTCACACTCCTCGCCCTCTCACACGAAGCACGCCGTCTCTCTCTCGATCTCTCTCTCTCTCTCTCTCTCTCTCTCTCTTCCAGCGCGCTTGCAGGAGCGAGCTCGTGCCCCGACGGTCGCTCCCTCACCGGCGCCCTCGGCTCTACGGCGAGCGAGGCCCCAACGCCCGCGGCCATCTCCATGGCGATGCGGCCCCGGCGCCCCCATCGCCGCTCCGGATCCGGTGTGGAGGAGCCCGCCCCGGCAATCTCCACGGCGAGGCGGCCCCGGCGCCCCGGCCATCTCCACGTCAAGGCGGCCCCGGCGCCCTCGGCCATCTCCACGGCGAGGTGGCCCCGGCGCCCCGGCCGCCTCCACGGCGAGGCGGCTCCGTCCCCGACCGCCGCTCCCCGGCCAACTCCTCCCTAGGCCGCCGCTCCTCCTGCGGCCGGATCCGACGAGGGGTCGGTCGGATCCGGCAGCAATGTGCACGGGCCCGTCCCCACGCTCGAATCCGATGAGGAGCGGACGGATCCGGCGACCCCGAGGCGGCGGCGGGCCTCGGTGACCGGGCCTAGCGACGGGCTAGGTCTGGGCCGGTTTGTTGCCACGTGTCTTTTTTTTATTTTTTACAGACTACAGTAATAACGGGCGCCTTTACCGCTATTGGAGAGGCTCCATTTGTAATAACGTTTACGTAATAACGGGTCGCCTGCCCGTTATTACAGTGTTGTTTTGCCTGATATTGTAGGCTTTTATTCTACTAGTGTTTCTTACTCATTGTTAAACATACTATTGTTTTATTAGTGAGCTATCTTATTTTCTTACTCATTGTTAAACATACTATTGTTTTAATTTTGCTAGAAAGCCATCAACCATGCTATATCTTGGGACGATGATCCACGTTGAGCTGCCCCTGACGCCGCCTCTTCTGAACGTAGCACACCACCGCGGCGACGACCACCGCTGCAGCCAGCACGGAGCCGAGCACGGCGAGCAGTATGACCCACCACGACGCGCTCTTCTTCCCCTCCCCGGGAACCTATCCACCGTGAGCTCCCAGTCCCGTACGCCGACGATGACGTCACGGATCGCGCCGGCGAAGAACCCGACGAGCGCGGTGTCGGTGGTCCACCGCCACCCGTCCGCTCCAAGCGGCATGTCCACGAGCGCGTTCGCCGGCCTCGGCGCGCCGGCTCCGGCGACGAACACGGACAAGCGGTGCGCGCCGGCGCCGTACTCGACCCACACGGCGCAGCCGCCGCCGCGTGGCGTGACGGTGACGTTGAGGCCGGGGTCGGGTCGTCGGGCCCGTACGACTGCACGGCGTCGACCTCGACCACGGCGCCGGCGGCCGTGGCGGTGGTGGGGACGGGCCCGCCGGCGGACATGGTGTAGTTGCCGAAGCCGCGGAGGCCGCCGCGGCCGAACAGCGTCGGGAAGGCGTCCGTGAGGACGACGAAGGAGACGGGGGCGGCGCCGGCGAGCACCGTGAAGGTCGAGTTGAAGGACGCCTCCTCGTCGTCGCCGCCATCATGTGCGGCGGCACCGCCGGAGGAGCCGCGCCAGAGGTCGATGGGCTCCGAGAGGAGGAGGAAGCCCTCGGAGGCGTTGAACTCCGGGGCCACGAAGAGGTCGGAGGCGGACGTGAGGATGGTCGTGTTGGTGGCCGCCACCATGTCGCGCGTCGTCGTCGCGTCAAAGGCCGGGAAGCTGTAGGTCACCGCCTCGCCGCCGGCCATGGCCACCATTAATGCCGCGCAGAGAAGCAGCATGACCAGCTTCTGATGATGAGCTGAGCGCGCCATGTTTTTTTTTATGTGATCGAATGTTGTCAGGGTCGATCAGTACTAGCTAGATGATGTATAGTAGACACCAGTTGAGTTCCTTTTGTAGCTGCCTAAGGTTTGCTTCCTTGTCACTACGTTGTTGTTGTTGATGGGTCCAAGCTTATTTTGACTGAACACACGCGTGAGAAAATGTCAGCATCGGCATGCTGGACAAAAGAGAGCGAGATGCACTAATCACAAGGAGTCAACAAACTAAAGCGCTTGTCAGCTGTTGACCAGAGCAGCAGCAGAAGATATGCATGCACGAGCTCCAGGCGGTGGAAGATGATCGTGCCGCCACTTCTCTTAATTAATTATCTGCTGGTCAAGCACAAAAGCCAAACTATAATATCCCTCTATGAGATGACATACCGGGTCCGCAAGCCATACGCATCATACCGGATCGTCAATTTTTTTAACTTTCAGGCACATGCACAATTTGGTGAATTATTAGTACCAGTAAGAAAATTTGATACTTTGAAATAATTGTCTTTTTATGTTCGCAGTTGACGCAGAGAACTTGTAACTGTCCACATCCACATTATTGTTTTTGCAACATACTAGTAGAGACGATCATGCTGAGCGCAACATAAATGTATTTGACTAGTATATTACGATACTTAGGGTGCGTTCGTTTCGAGGCCTCTAAAAATTAGACGGGTCACATCAAAGAGAATCTTACTTATTTAGTAGTACTTTTATTAATTTAATGACAAAACCTATGTCACGACCCCCTCTAATTTGTGAGACGAATCTAATGATCATAATTAATCTATGTTTGCTACAGTAATGCTACAGTAAACATCTTCTAATCACACCTTAATTACACTCGTTGGATTCGCTCTCGCGAATTAGTTTTGAGATTAGACTTTATTTAAGTACTTCAAAATGACAAAATTCTCTTCGATGTGACCCCTCTAAAAATTATATGGGTGGAAACGAACGCACCCTTACTTGACCTTGCGCGCAACGGCTAGGTTGAAAGTTCACATGCATATCTGTTTCCTGCTCATCGACACGTGTGCATACTACGTTTTCTTTTGTTTGGGTTGACAGCATAGTATGTGGTTTCGTAACGAAACTTGCGCGGGGAGATTTATTTAAATTTGATTTTGGTCTACGGAGCCAGCTACGTGCATGATCAGCCAGCTACGTGCGTCGTTCAACTTTCAACTGGACTCTGACTACACGAAAAATTAAGGAGGAGCTTTGACAAATGCCAACGTAATCGGTTCTGGCAAACGTGGATCGTCGGAAAAAAAACCGCCAGCCCAGTTGTATGTTCCTGAGCGCAGTGGACGGCCCGTTTAGAATCACTTGCAGGCCTGATCTACGCAGATAAGTGCTGGGCCTCACAGGGGCTACCAGCCCATGTAAGATCTGCTAAATCCCCTCCTCCTTATCCAACCTGATCCGGCCACCATTTCCATCACTCTCTCCTCCTTCCTCCACGCTCCGCTCGCCATGGCGCTCCTCGCCGTCCAGGGCATGGCCTGGTCCTCCGCCGCCGCGGCGCTCCCCTCTCACCACCACGGCGCTGTCACCGCCTCGTTCACCACCTCCTCCTACGCGCTCGCCGCCACCACATCTCCCCGCGCCCGCACCACCACCACCCTCGCCACCGCGCTTGCTGCAGCGCCCGCCCCCGTGCTGGAAGGTAACATGGCTACTGGGTCCTTTACCTTCTCCTCTAATTTCAGATAATAAGTTGCATTGGGATTCAATTGGTGTTCTACTAGGGCCACTTTCTGTGTGAGTCAGGAAAATCGGTGGGTTGTGCTGCTTTACTCGTCTCAAGCACGGCCGGCGGCAGGGATTAGTCTTTGAGCTGAATTTTTCACGCGCTGGGTAGTTTGCTCAATAATGTAGCCCGTCGAGTAAACAGCGCAATATACCATGATAGGATACCAGTACTCAATGTGGATTGTTAGATTGGTTTTCTACTACAATTATAGCCATAGTTTAGTTAATTGGACACAGTGAAGTTAGTTGTTCAGTGGAGATTTAGTTAATTGGACAGAATGAAGTTAATTGAACCGATTTTTACTGACTGATTATGTCCCTTGTCAATTGAGCCCTATTCAATCCAAGATTAGAGCGGCCATTTTGAATGGCTCAGTCTGTTAACCGATTCTGTAACCGAAAAATAAAATACATGTGGAGCATCAAAACGTTTCCTGGTATTTGAACCAAGATCAAGTTTATATGACCTCAAACTCCTTTTGCTCTCATCAGTCTACTGCGGGAGAGGCGACAAGAAGACAAAGAGGGGCAAAAGATTCAACCATTCATATGGCAATGTGAGTCCTCTCTAACCATACCTCCACCATTTGTTTCTGCTCTGCTTATTTCTTATATTGTTGTCTTATCATGTCAGGCGAGGCCACGTAACAAGAAGAAGGGAACCGGCCCACCGCGGCTCTATGCCCCTCCGGCGCCTCCTAGGAAGGACCAGTTCGATGACGGGGAGATCATTCCGATCGAGATCGATGAGGACATCATGGAATAGATAGATTGTCCGAAATGCAATCTATTTTGTTTTTGCCCTGAGCTTAACTTGCATAGCCTGTACGAAATACTCTCTTTGAAGTAATTATTTGCTCTCTCCTACATAATGTGCACCCCTCCACATTTTATTTTGACTCTGAAGCAATGTATCGGCTTCTTGGAGTTACTGTAGTGCATTCTACTATCCTTAGCAGAGCCCTGGATATATACATATATTCACCATTTTTTGTTAATCCAAGCTGTCTGAAAATGTCTGAGTGAATTTTACCAATCCTTCAAATAACTGTCAGATTTGACCTCATCGACATGCATGGACTTTATTCTGAAATCTAGGAAGAATGCCTGAAAAAATCGAGATAATAATTAATCTGTTCCGGTAGCCTTGCTGACAGTGTAGTACTACTAGTGACAGAAAGGGGAATGCAGAACAACCATAACAGTCTGGCAACAAATTGTTTCTAGTGTGTATTGTAAATAGACCTCAATCTTCGGAGATTCAGTGGTATGGCGTCGTCACAGACACAACATGTGAGATGCAGGAATGAACGTTTCGCTTGTAAAACTAATCCAGTGCAAAAGCTCGAAACATTTCTAATTGTTCTAGCATGGAACAATTTCAAAAAATAGCTGCTTCTGGGGCTTATTTGGTGTGGTTCCACAAAAAAGCTGCCTGAGCCAGGCATAAATGCAAGGCGCACGATTTTGAGTGCCAGAGGTCCAGATCAATTGCCAGACAATTTATCTCAGGCAGAAATCAAACGAGCCCTGTTGCAGATGTCGTTTGTGCCTGGTCTTCTTTTCACAAACAACGAGTGACATATGGAAATGGGAGTAGTTGAAGTAACGTTATTGAATTGGCCACTCTCACTAACTGTGATAGCCTAGGTCAATAGTCAGTCCAAAATAAGAACAGTGAGATAGTGGTAGCTTGAAAAGATTTAGTGTTCTGGTATTAACCTTTCCTTATAAACAATTATGAAAAGTTCATAGGCAAAAGCTACAACAGTATTGTGAACATATTTGTAAAAAAAAAAAAAAATTGACCTGCGGGGGTATGACGGCCCCCGAGCATTGCATTTAAAGAGAAGATCCTCTCACGCAGATCAAGAAAACCTCGAACCCCCTCCCCACCCTTACATTGGGGCCACTAGCCTTGTGAGAACCTGGGCCGGGACCACCATGGGCACCGTAGCTTCCAGAGGCAGGGCCTTAACCAAATGTTTTGGTGCGAGGAGAGGCGAGGGATTTTTTAACCCGGATCACAAATTCGCTCCCCCGGAGTCGAACCTAGGACCTAGGAGGTGCTACTCGGGCACCTTTACCAGTGTAATAAACCGAACAGAAAGATTTGTGTGGATAGAGGGATATCATTCCTCAAATCTGAAATATAACCAAGGAATTCGAATCCAAATCCTTGGTTCTAAGTCCAAATAGGCAACTACTTTTCTCACTGGTTGATCAGGTCTTACCTTTGGACAACAGAAAGCAGATATCCTTTTCTCTGAGAATCAGTCATTCGTGACATGTGAGCCACGTGACTCATATATCCGTGGACTTATCACCATAATCGCTGTTTAGGCAATGGTGTGGATTAAATTAATGTCCCATTCATCTCTTTGGCTAGTTCAAATTAAGAATATGAGGAGTCCGATGTGCGAAAAAGTTACTTAATACATATTTTATAGCAAAGAAGCAGCAATTATACAAGGTTCAAGCACCCAACTGGTTGACAGTATTTTCTCCGAAGGTTACCACCTACTTGGACGAGGAATCCTTTGCATGAACCGGCTCCAAAAGTCTTGAGAAAGCTGAGTATATATATACCAGGCAGCACAGCGCTTGAGAATCTAAGATGGCCTTACAGGTATTAACTGGTTTGATGCTTTTAACGAACTAGCTTATTCTGTGATAGGAGCAGAGCGTGTATACCATTCACAGTTTTGCTTACTTGCAGGTGCCACTGCTTGGTTCGCTTGCCGTCCTACTCGTTGCATGGATCTATTCCGAAATCCTAGAATACAGGAAATCTTCATCTCATGAAAAAGTGTAAGAAATCCTTGCATAAACCCTTATTTTGACTTACTTCCAAAGCCTGTCTCTCTTCAACTAAACATCTTCGTCAGATAACCTTTTCATCCTCCACAGCGACTTGGATGCTCCATTGGATAACCAAGAAAATGACGAAGCAGCACTACTTGAAAGAGGACAGTCCAAATCACCGTCCACAAAGTTCTGCAGCATGTCCAAAGGAAATTTAATACGGTAATGTCTCATGGATTGATATAGGTTATGGGTTTGATCACATGGAGTTGTGGATAAATTCCTAATATCTCTGCGCGGTTCCTACTTGTGAGCTGTAGGTTTATCACATTGGACGAGTCTTTTCTTCTTGAAAACCGTGAAGTACTAAGAGCCATGTAAGATGATCATTTAAAATTAGGCCTTAAAATTGTGACGCAGCTACTCTAGGAGTTGTGACTAATTGATCCTCTGTATTGGTGCTGAATCTTTGACCTATTGCAGGGCTGAATTTTGCATTATTATGGTTTATTTTTACATCTGTGATCGGACAAATATATTTCCAGCAAGCAAGAAGGTAAGAATTGAATGTCCCTCCTGTTACACTTTGACACCGTCCACAAAGTCATATTGTTACTTTAACAGAGGTATGTTGTTTATTTGAGATTATAGATTGTTTCTGATCTCTCAGGACTGTGTTCATGCTTCTGTTCTACTATGCCCTGTTTCTAACATAATTATCATGGCTAGCCTCATTTTTAATGAAGCAGATAGTAATAACTGTTTCATTTTTTACAGAGCTACAACCGTGATCTGTTTCTGTTTTTATATATTTTACTCATCATAGCATCAGCAATAACTTCGCTAAAAAAGCACCACGAAAGTTTAGCAGTCTCGGGAAAGTCTATTCTCTATCTTAATCGTGACCAAACTGATGAATGGAGAGGCTGGATGCAGGTTGGTGGTTTTAGTTCTTTTCTTTACTATTTCTTCTTAAACTAATTCATGGAACTTTTGTGTACTCTGGCTTTTGCTGTAGATAAATTTGCTTTGTATTTTGGTAGCATGAGTGTTCTAATTAGTTAATCTGTAATTTCAGGTCTTGTTTCTCATGTACCACTATTTCGCAGCCTCAGAAATATACAATGCGATTCGTGTCTTCATTGCTTGCTATGTCTGGATGACTGGATATGGGAATTTCTCGTATTACTACGACAAGAAAGACTTCAGTATTGCGAGATTTGCTCAGGTACTGTGATAAGTTTGGAAATTCTAGATTTATTCTACTCAACGTCTGAAACACAACCGCTAGTCTGCCACTAACAATTACAACTTTAATGCAGATGATGTGGAGGATAAATTTCTTTGTGGTATTTTGTTGCATTGTCCTGGACAATGATTACATGCTGTATTATATCTGCCCAATGCACACCCTATTTAGTCTTATGGTATATGGATCTCTTTTTCTGTTTAACAAATACAATGAGAAACCATCAGTGATGGCTATCAAGATTACTTGTTGCTTCTTGACTGTCATTTTAATATGGGAAGTTCCTGGGGTATTTGAAGTTTTGTGGACACCATTTACATTTCTACTAGGTAAGATATTCATGTATTTCTTTCTCAGACGGGGATCAGGTGTTCAGGACTGAACATTAATCATTGTTGAATTCAGGCTATAAAAATCCAGAGCCATCAAAGGCAAACTTACCCCTGTTACATGAGTGGCACTTTCGTTCTGGCCTTGACAGATACATATGGATAATTGGAATGATATATGCATACTTTCGCCCTGGTGTAAGTTTAAAAAATTCAGATGGACAGATTATCTCACTTCTCAATATTAAATTCAAAGTTTTATACACCATTATTATTAGAGTATCTATACTTTTCATGCTTGCTCTTTTTTTGGGGTTAAGTGGAACTTCCATTCTGAACAGGTAATACGATGGATGGTGAAGGTGGAAGAATCAGGGACAAAGGTTAGAGTAGCAGTCAAGGGAACAATTGTGACAATTTCCTTGGTGGTAAGTTCCATGCTTATCATTTAGCTTTGTTATTTTGATGACTTTGGATGAGTTCCCAAGATAACTTGGAATATGTAGTAACTAACCGCAAGTCATATGTTTCTTCTTCTAGGTTGGCTATCTCTGGTATGAGTATATCTACAAGTTAGACAAACTGACGTACAATAAGTACCATCCGTACACATCATGGATTCCTATAACGTATGGATAAGAAAATAACATTAATGATACTTTATGAGATGGTGAAAAACTCTTTTGTAGTTGACATGGAACCGTGTCTTTTTACAGTGTTTATATCAGCCTACGGAATTGCACCCAACAGTTGAGAAGTTCCTCGTTGTCACTTTTTGCGTAAGCATTTAATTTTTCAGTTTTGTTGTGTCCTTGGTAAGCCTCAAAGCAGCTGAGGCATCAAAATTTGGTGCCTAATATTTATCAATTTTTAGTGCCTACCAAGTTTATTTGGTGGCTCCTTTTTGCTACTGTTCCAGGATGGCAGAAAATTCTATAGTTTTTTGGCATCATGTTCAGATGTTTGTCTTCCCATATAGCATGACTTACTCCATATTTAACTATTTAATCTAAATTTTTGATAGTTGGCTTGGAAAACTGACAATGGAGACTTATATTTCCCAATTCCACATTTGGCTCAGGTATTTGAGTGTTGTCACTTTTGGTTCATTAAGTGTATCTGTAAAATATAAGAGCTCATAAATGGCTCCTTTTATGTACTGGAATCCAAGTAAATACCCATATACTTTTGTCAGTTTTGTTGTCCATTCACACAGACCAATTAGAAGCTTCTTTTACTACACAGGTGCCGAGTTCCAAATGGACAGCCAAAGATGCTTTTATCCTTCATACAAGATTATCCATTACTTAACTTCATGCTTACCACAACCATATACCTTACAGTAAGTCTAGCAATTTGAGACCCAATTCCTTTCAACATAATTATCAGAGACATGTTCATAATGCTTGATTTATATGCAGATATCATACCGGGTGTTTACACTTACAAATGTACTGAAGGGGGCCTTTATTCCCGCCAAGGACAACAAACGTCTGTACAGAAATTTTTTTGCTGGGATCGCCATTTCTTTGTGCCTCCGTTGCAGTTCATATTTGTTCCTTTGACAATTCCTGCTCACATAGAGACTAACTCTGATGTAGAGGCCGGGGTTTTCTTCCTGTAAAAAAAGAAAATATTATGTCTGCATCTGTCAGTATTCTGTACTGCATACTAAATTATGCCAGATTTTGGATTTTCTTTTTTTTTGTATCCAGTAATTATGGGAACAAAAATATGTTGCAGAGGAAGAGACTGCAGACACGGCACTGTTGCAGCTGCAGTCAATTCAGTTCTGATTCAGATATTGATCCATTCTTTTGCTTTTTGCGGAACTGATACGTACGGAGGCTGAAGCCGTAGCAGCAGCTGAGTACTTGTTGCTTAACATGTACCGGAATAAAGATGTGTCCTGTGCTGAGATCAATCATGCCTCTAGTGGATGCCGTTTGTTGTCCCCAAATGATGCTTCTCTATCAGCATTCCAGTGCATCATTTATGGACAATCAACAAGCAGCCACGGACTCGCACCGGCAGCTAGCTCGCAAGCTGGTCTGTCGCCTCTCGTTCGATCTGAAAGAAACGCGACGAGGCTGCAGACGAAGCAAGCCAAGTAACTACCGGTTGGTACCACTTCCCTATCCAATATCGAAATCGATGATGGACCTGAATGGATCGTCTGCGCAATCGGAGTTTGCCCAACCCCAAATTGAAGTTAACGAGTAGCACGTAACATGGAGCTTTAAGTATGCATCAAGTCTCGCTTTAGCTACATGGAATAGCAGGAGCAGGGCAGAGCAAACTTGTAGGAATTATGTTAGAAAAACCAGCAGCTTCTCATTCTGGGTTTGGCTCAGTGATACCTTGTGCAGCAGTTTAAGGAAACGTACAGAGTTTTTCTGACCAACTTTTGAATTGTTGGAGAAATTCACTCTTCTAGTTCGAGACCAACATTGGCTCGATCTATCTATAGGTTTTTCTGGCTTTGATGATGCTAGAACAACTTAATTATTGAGAGGTTTTCAGGTCCAAAATAATGACCATTATTTTTCCTCAACTAATAGCCATTAGTTCAAGGGTAGTTTAGTAATTACACTAACAAATTAATATTTTTATCATACAAACTTGTGTTAAATACACTAAAACTTGATTACAATAATAATGATGATGATTAATCAAATTTAAAATAAATATTTTATAACAAATTCATGTAAAAATTGACTAACTTATTAGTTATGATGAATTTTTTATTATAATTATACTATTTTGACAATATTACCCTTACTAATGATCATTAGTTATTAACTTCTAAAATTTAATCTACACCGTTAGATCCAACTAATGGCCATTAGTTGAGGAAAAATAATGGCTATTATTTTGGACCTGAAAACACTCCTAATTATTACTAGCATATAAGCAAACTAAACATTGTCAGTTGAGAAGTGAGAACCGGATATATTGAGTAATATCATATTGTTGTACCTTTACGTGGCTAATTATATAGTCGAGAGTAGTTAAACCACCCTAGAATTAATAAGATGATTATTCCTCAGCATCTTTTTGCCCTACAATTGACAAGACCTTCCATGCTCTCTTGCTCACTCACTCAGTAGGCCACACACTACTGCGCTGTCTTCTCCCAGAACAGAGCATAGCAGAGCAAGAGCAGAGAATTAGAAGGAGAAGAAACAGAGCAGAACAAGGGAACAATGCCGACGCTTCGGCGGCGCAACCCTGACGTTGCCGTGAAGGCCCTGGAGGGCATCGTGTCGGCGAACACCTTCTTCACGGTGGCGGTGTTCATCGGCATCACGGGGACCATCACCCCCTCCTCCTCCATCCCCCCAACTGCGTCGCCGGCGACGACATCGCGCGCAACTTCTTCCTCTTCGAGATCGTCTCGTTCGGGTTCTACCTGCTGTCCAGCCTGGTGGCGCAGGGCATGAAGCTGGCCGTGACGCTGCTCGCCGCCGACGAGTTCTTCCCCGACGGCGACCAGAACAAGCCGCCGCCGTCCGACGACTGCGAGGAGATGCCGGCGTGGCGCGCCGCCGCGCCCCGGGAGCGCCGCCGCGCCGTGCTGCGGTACGCGCAGCCCATGATGCTGCTGGCGGCGGGGTGCTCCATCATGGGCACCTTCTTCCTGCTGCTGTCCATGGTGGACGCCATCCAGCTCAAGTTCGGCATCGTCTCCTGCGGCATCCCGCTCGCCGTCGGCGCAACGCTCGCGCTCGCCGGACTCGTCGTCGGAGGGCTGCTCTTCTACGGATTCACCGTGGCGTACGCGCTCACGCATTATCTGCCATGAATCGAACCAGTGTCTCGGGCTTAATTTTGGTCAGTAATTAACTGATTGTCATTTGTTAGCTTTTGTTATCTTTCTACATTTTTTTCTTTGAACATTCTTCTATCGACCACTTCGTACACAGTAAGTAACAGAGAAAGTGGACGGAGCGGAGCTCGATTATTGCTGCAAAGAAACGTTCTTATATTGCTTCATAGTGGCAAAGGTTGTTGGCATGGCCATTGCCTGTCATAATCAGTTTTATCAAGCTTCGTCAGCGGATCACCTTGGGATAAAAGTTCTAGAATTCTGACACCAGAAAAATACATGGATAGACCATGTAAAACCTTCATTGGGAAACTGCAGAATGGTGATTTTGCACGAGATTGTCTTAATGGTATATAGTGTACCAGTTTAGAAAGCTGCCTAACCAGGACAGACCATACAGCTCATAAAAGCAAGATGAATCCTAACCGTCCAAGTCTCATCAAACGGTTATAAGAAAAAAAGTCAATTTCGGGCAACACTAGTATACTCCTAGACCGCTTGTAATTAGGAAGGTTGCTACGTTACAAGATATTTGAAGAGATTGTGTTAACAGGCTGAGTTCTTGTTCACGGCAATAGATGCGCAACGCGTACGACACCCTTTTGTTAACCATGGTATGTCCTTTGTTTGTTGTGTGTAATTGTGTAGCCAAATACGTAGGCTGATTATGCCGCACAGTATATAAATATGCATGAGTTATGGCCGGGAACACGTTGCTGATTTTCTCTCAATACTACTAGAGTAGATATTTTAATAACTATAATAACAAGACTTTATGTCAATCGTGCTACTGACTTCCGTTATTATTTATTAAACAAAAGAGAAAAGGTGCTCCTGATTTATTTTTCTTGGTTTGTTTGCATGTAGAGTTTTGTTGTTTCTTTCACGTGTGTGGTATGTTTTTTTTAGGGGTCGGAATGGATAACGACTCCAACCGAACTTTGCTTCACGCAGCATCGTGCCGTGTAAGGAAGAGAGAGGCAGGCCATGAACAATTGCCTCCGCCCCCTACAGGCAGCCCACACAAATGTTTTTTCGAGGAGAAGCCCACACACTAAATAAGAAGAAAGCAGCCTCTGAGAAACTTTTGTAGCAGGCCCACATTGCAATGGCCCAAGTAACAGTGGACTGCGGAGCCGAGGACCGGCCACCCATAAATCCTATATCGACGGGAGGTGACGAAACCATCACTGTTTGATATTCATGCGCCTCCAGTCGAACAGCCATGATTCTACCAGCGTAAGGAAGAAGAAGGACGACAAAGTGTGGTTGTGGTGCGGGTTGCGCGACGCGACGGCGTTGCCGAAGGTGAAGGCGGTGGTGGGTAGTGGCATCGCCGGAGGTCGAGGTTAGGGTGTCGGGTTGTTGCGTTGCTACTGGCTAGGGTTCCGGCGAGTATATCATCCGGACATGAAGGAGGATTCTAGGGGCGGCGGTCGTAATACGTCGATGGACGGTGGTCCAGTGGTGCGGTGGTGTCGCCGCTAGAGCCCCGGGTGGGCAGGATAGGCGGCGGGGGCGTCTAGCACATAGAATTTAGTGGCGGGTGACGACATGGTGCGGAGATGGTGGTGGGAGATGGTGGTGCGACGCTGGCTAGCAGAGGTGGTGGCTGTCGTGAGGAATAAGGGTGAGCGAACCATGGGCGAGCGGATGGGCCTTGGGTTGATCTCCCCTAGAGATCCTATCGATGGATCTTACTATAGGCAATCCCCGACCACCGGTTGTCATCGGCGATTGGCACCGTGAAGCAGGACATAGAGTTACCTTCTAAAAAAAAGCAGAGTGTAGAATATTCTTTATCATGTAAGTTTATTTGGAGTTTAAAAAAATCTCTAAAAGTCGGGATCTCTGTTTGGTGCAACAAGGAGAAGTATTGAACAAGGATAAATAAACTCAGAGGAACTGGAAAAGGCATCTATAAGTTTTATAATTGCAATGAACCATTAAACACTTCCTCTTTGATTGTTATCATGCCAAAGAACCTGGAGGACTGTCTATATAACTACTAGGTTGATCCAAACAAGATCGTTCCCTCATATGACAGGGAGTGACTCTGAAATTTATATTTCCACGAGAAGAATAACATTCTTGTGTTGTGCAAATTGGAGAAATCGAAATGACATAATCTTTGAAAATTGTGAACATCCATCTTTTTATATTTATGTTATTTCCAACGGAAGGTATTAGTTGCTGTTCTTGGCACTGACACCGCATGATCACACAAAGAAAACACTATGAAGTGCTAGCAAAACATTATCATAAGCGTTGGGGCTGTTCACGTCCCAGGAATAAAAAATATAGTAGTAGCATGCATAATTTTTGCCTTGTTTGTTCCCTTGAGTCATCAGCAATGCGGCTGAAACAATAAGTACATATTAAGGTTATGTACAAACACGCAGAGGCGGAATTTTTATTTTTCATTTTCTATAATATATATACTCTTTTTGAGCTATGTAGTTCCACCACGAGGTATTTCAGTGAGTCTGAAAACGGGATGATAGTAGAAAACCCTATTCCAGACACTAAATTAGCCGTTTATACAAAGCAGTTCATGATGAAGAGGTAAGAGTAGAATAAAAGGAAGGAAAGCCTATGACGGACGTAAGAAATAGGAATCGGAGGAAGGATGGATGGGAGGAGAACCCTTTCACGCAAGCAAGGTTTCGCTTGTCTAAGCGGACGTCGGCCTCACGTATTCTTGTGCCTGCCTTGTTCCTCTCTGATCATCCCATTCTCTATTAGATGTGAACCAATTCCGTGCACGGTAAAACGGTTTCCATACATGGATTGGAAGGCAAACATGGAGGACCACTCCCCAAGAGGCTATCTGCTCGTCGCTCTGGCTTTCCTTTGCTTCTTCCCAGGTATCATGCTCTTTCTGTAACTACCAGGGATGCAACTGTTATCTCTTTTCGTCCTTAATTTGGACAGTTAAAGTAGGCGGTGTTGTTGTTTTAGATTCTGTCACCGGCGTTCATATCTATCTTTGCTTCCAATTTGGCGCCATATAATCTTGTAGAAACATAGGACGGCTTCTTCCTTCCTTGACACTCCCAAAGTTGATCACTAATTGATCTGGTCAGGTGACATTCTTAACCTGGTACTGTAACTGACGCTTTTACCGTTGCAATGCAATAAGGCTCTAGAGCCTCCATTTTACAGCAGGTTCTAAAATCAATTTTGCACTAGTGTGTCAAATTAAGGAAGAATGATATATATGCCATCGATCGAGATGACAATAATAATGCGTTGGCGTGGCAGGTGGCGCGGATTCTGCCCGAGTTTTCACCATCGTGAACAAGTGCAAGACGAGCATCTGGCCGGCGGCGATCCCCGGCGAGAGCTTTGGCGGCGGCGGGTTCGAGCTCCGGCCAGGGCAGTCGGCGGTGTTCAAGGCGCCGGCAGACTGGACGTCGGGCCGCATCTGGGCCCGGACGGACTGCAGCTTCGACACCCGCGGCAACGGGACGTGCGCGACGGGCTCGTGCGGGCCCACGCTCAAGTGCGGCGTCGCCGGCGCGACGCCGGCGAGCCTGGCGGAGTTCACGCTGGCGGGGTACGGCGGCCAGGACTACTACGACGTGAGCCTGGTGGACGGGTTCAACCTGCCGGTGCTGATCCGGCCGGTGAACGGGAAGGGCAACTGCAGCGCGGCGGGGTGCGTCGGCGACCTGCGCGACGACTGCCCGCCGGAGCTGGCGGTGAAGGCCGGCGGGAGGACGGTGGCTTGCCGGAGCGCGTGCGACGTCTTCGACACGGACCAGTACTGCTGCCGAGGACTGTACGGTGGGCCCAAGACCTGCAAGCCCACCGTCTACTCCAACAAGTTCAAGGATGCCTGCCCCACAGCCTACAGCTACGCCTACGACGACCCCACAAGCCTCTTCACCTGCTCCAACGCAGACTACATCGTCACCTTCTGCTCCAGCGGGTACAATTTTCTTTTTTTTCTTTTCTTTTTTTGCCCTGCACGAGTAAGGTCCCGTTCGTTTCCACCTCTAAAATTTATATAATGTCACATCAAAGAGAATCTTACTATTTAATAGTACTTTTATTAATTTAATAACAAAACCTATGTTGCGACCCCCTCTAATTTGCGAGGCGAATCTAATGATCCTAATTAATCTATGTTTAGCTACAGTGATGCTACAGTAAACATCTTCTAATAACACCATAATTACCCTCGTTAGATTCGTCTCGTGAATTAGATAGGGGGTCTGCAATTAGTTTCGAGATTAGACTTTATTTAGTACTCTAAAATGATAAAATTCTCTTTGATTTGACCCTCTAAAAATTATATAGCTGGAAACGAACAGGCCCTAATAGTCAATATATTATAGGCCAACTCCTCACACATTTAATTAGTTGTTCATTATTGCAGGAAGTGCTCATACCACAACCACCGGCTAATCTGCAGCGGATCAACCCTGTCTTGGGCAACTAACATGTCCTCCCTCCTGCATGTGCTGCTCTTCAGCGTTTTCTACTGGCGGATTCTAGTGTGAGAACCAACGACACACCCGGCGTTTGCTGATCTTCTTGATCGCTTATGTTGTATCTGTATGTCCAAAAACCCAATAGGACTGATGATTTGCATGTGTCCAAATACTTGGGTAAAATCCAAAGACTTAGCTATAGCAACTCTAGCTACTTGTATAAATTTCCAAAGGTTTAGGGTGAAGAATACAACAAACAATGCAAAATTGCTTTTGCGAGGTGATTGGGCGCCAGAGAAGGAAAAGAAGAAGACAACAAAAACTATGAACAATGAGTGAAATCTAGTACACGGTTCATTTTTTAATTTTTAATACTGAAGGACAGCTTTTATCCCGAAAAGATTCTATTCGTATATGAACAACGTGTAACCCCGGCAATGTTACAAAATGCCAATTGATAAATTGAATTTCACGTATTTTTCTGGTGACCTCGCATTGAAGTTTTCAGGACAGAGGTGCGATTCTAAAAATTTTCAGGACAGAAGTTAAATTGTGAAGGTAAACTTTTATATTGCGTATTGTTTCTTCAATGCGAGAGTGAGCCATAGCACCATCTTCAAATAGTATAAGAAAAAGGAGGGTACAAAAGGGTCAACACAGAATAGCATTCTGCTCCTGACACAAGAATAAATAGAAAATTGACAGCACGCTCTTCAGTCCTGGAAGCTTAAATTCAGATTAAGCCTGACAAGAAAAAAACTGAAAAGCACATCATATTTTCCGAGCATAAAAATGCAATTAGTCCTCTTGACATGGGGCCCTATGTACTTTCTCACTAGCTAGATAGACCTGTTCATTGCACTTGTTGTTAATGTTTCAAGAATAGCTCGAGGAAATTTGGTTAGGGTAGTTCCATTCGTCATGTATATACTATTTACATAAGAAACTTGGGTGTGAGATGAATCCATCTTCCATACCATATCAACACTTCGCATCTCAAACCAAACACACTATTAATAGCCCCATAACTGAGCATTAAGTTGCAACCAAAAGAAATAAACATCTGGTGTAGGCGGCAACATGAATCTGATAACCAAGAAGTGAAAATCAAGATCTTTTTGTGAAACACGTGTTTTTACGGGCAGATGAAAGCTGTAAAAAGAGTAAATACCTTTCTCTAGAATTCTTGTACAATTTTATGGCAACATTATTTTTTAAAACAAACAGTAATCAACATAAGAAACAGATACTTTGTTGTAAGGTTACTATCAATTTTAATTGTAAAAAAATGCTTATCACCCTGGTCGTTTTACCAGACAAAAAAATAACGATGCATGCATTGCGGTCTTTGATGAGGAAACAACACTTTTCAGGGAGCAACATCACAGTTTCTTGATATTCTGCCTTCAAGGAAAGTAATTCTAGCATTGAAGCAGATTGAGAAAGAAATCCCTCAATTCTAGATAATTGTGATGATATACGAGTAGCGGCAAGCAATTGAAAAACAATACTAGTGAAAAAAAGAAATGCATTTGGGATCATGGCAGAAAATAGCAATGTAGACTGCCTTGCACCCCTTTTTTGTGTGAGACATCAAACTGCGCAGTAAAATTTCTAGTTCCCAAAGTATCTTCAGCAAGAAAAGTAGAAAGAAAAAAGATAAACAACATACTGGGTTTATTTTGCAAATAAATACAAAAATTAAAGGTCGGCGTCATTTTTTGTTTCAAGCATTCTAGGGGCCAGGGAGGCAGGGAGCAAATCCAAGGACTGAAAGAGAAAAAGGCCGCAGCTGCATGGCGCACGAGGCCAGGATCAAGCTATGGCTTAGCCGCTCCGATGGCATCCGCTTCATGCAGCTATGATCCAATGTTGCTATCTCTTTTTATGCTTTTTTTTTGTATGACATGATCCATAAACTTTTGCACAGGAGACGTAAATGATAAAGAAAAGGGTAAGTGCAAATAAATGGTCATTAGCTTATATTATTCTTGTATAAATATACAACAAATCTAGGGTTTAGGTAGTGGCGGGCACTTGGGATTGCAGTCGGGGCACACGTTTCTGCAATCCGCTATAGTTTTATAACAGTGTTGCTCTGGCTTTTGAGTCTTGCAGCAGTAGCACGGACCCTCGTCGCACTTATACCCCAAACAAAAATTGAAGATCACCTTCTCATCCAGTGTTGTTGTGGCAGCACTGCTTCTGTTCATGAGGATATCAGCGTGGCCCCTTGCACTTGCAGCACCAGGTTCGATGAAGAGGGGCAGACGACCTGCATCAAAAAAAATCATGCCATGTTGATCAGCGTGGTTGCGCAATTAACTCAATATAGATAGACAGTAAATTCAACAACAAAGACACTGATGAGAGCCATATTACATTGTACACTGGATGCGAAGAGGACTACCACCATTGCAAACACCATGCTATCGAACCAGACGTTCCTCATCGTATTCGGTTGAGAATGATAGGGCTGGGGTTAGACGCAACACAAGACTGATTGGCCACACCGCACGAGTTCTCATCTTATATATACCCACGCGACTGAGAACGCTTAATAATCACGAAATGAAGACTTGCATGGTGGACAGAAATAGGGAATATGCTTTAAAGATACTGGATGAGTATATTCGGGAAATTTGGCCGGATAGAGCTATCCAACCTTTCCAAGCATGATCATTAGTAAATAATTAAAGATAATTAGCATATTATGATATGAATTAGTATATTTTATTGTGAGATTAGAATAAATAAACATTAATATATTAATTAATATGCATAAATCATGTGGGTTAGAATATAATTATTAATAATTAGCATGTCTTAGTATTAATTATGAATTGCAGTAACATGATTACTGTTTATAAAAATTAAAGATAATTAGTGTATGATTAGCTACTATTATTACGAAAAAGCTCCTCCGCGACCGGTCGCGCCTCTGCGCGATCGCGCGACCACCGCGACTGCGGGCCACCCGGCGCGGAGCCGAACCGGACAGACGGTCTCCCTCCTTCTTCCGCAACGGAACGCAGGCATGTAACGGATCTCCCTCTTGTAGTCTGCGATTTTTCTCCTCCGCTTCTCCACGGTTTCTCCATCTTCCCTCGCGACGCCGGCGCCTCCACGCAGTCTCCGGCGCCTCCGCCCTGCGAAGCGACGCCTCTGCTCCACGCCTCCTCCCCGGCGCCTCCACGCCGTTGGCCCGCCCTGCGGCTCCTCCGCCCGACGCCTCCGCCCCGGCGACTCCTCGCAGTCCCCGACGCCTCCGCCCTGCGACGCGACGTCTCTGCCCCACGCCTCGTCCCCGGCGCCTCCACGCCGGTGCCCCGCCCTGCGACGCCTCCGCCCGACGCCTCCGCCCCGGCGCCTCCGCGCAGTCCCCGGCGCCTCCGCCCCACGCCTCTTCCCCGGCGCCTCCACGCCGGTGCTCCGACCTGTGACGCCTCCGCCCCTCGCCTTCTCCTCGGCTCCTCCTTCCCGGTGCCCCGATCTGCGACGTTGCCGCCCCACGCCTCCTCCTCGACGCCTTCACCACGGTTCGTCTCTACATGAGTCTGATTCTTCATGTTTTTCCTAAATTTGCCTTTTACTTTGATTGTCATTATCAATTACTGCTCTGCTGTGTGAAACTTGCTTTTTCATTTATGTTCATCTGTGGCCTCAATTTAGTATACCAAAACTGCTTCTGCAGGAGCAAGTATATAAGTTAGTAAATATTTAATTAACAGTGGTAGTGGATATAGATCAGTCATTTAATATAATGTCAAACGAATAATATGTCAGTCAGTGGATGTGCCAAGCTCTTGCTCAGGCACTGTTTCTTTTTTTTATAATTGCGTGGTGGTAATGGTAGTATTTTTTGCTTCAAATCTATGTAGCAAATGTTCAGTCCTTATGAAATCTGATTTATTAAATCTTTCATATCTATTTGTTATCATGATCCCACATGGAATACTTGTATGTGCAGTGATTAGAAATGTCTATCTGTTTTCATGATTGTTAATGATTAAGAATTTTTTTTGCTCCTAATCCTTGTTTGTCGAGCTGTATAAATGCAGTGTTGTTTTTTCTTTTTTTTGTTATTGCAGGACATGGGGAGGAAAAGAAAAACCCAGAGAGATCAGGTGCACACTGAGGAGCAAGGACCCTCACACCGCGTCACAAGGTCTAGCAGCGCACATGATTGCGTATTACCTGCTGCGAAGAGATCTAAGGATAAAAATCAAAAAGAGCAAGGCAGTTTTAAGGAAAAGAAGTCTAAACATGTTGCTCATTCATCTTCCATGAAGAGAAAAAAGATAAGGAAGGTAAAGCCTCCGACGAGAGGAAAGAATGTGAATGAAGAGGGCTTCGACCAAGAAAATTCGGAAGAGCAAGATGAACCAGATTGTGAATATTAGGATGATGAACCAGAAGAAGAAGAGGCTGAACCGAACACACGACTAGAGAAGAAGAGAAAGACGAAGAAACATAAGAAGCAAACAATGGTATACTTCTATGTAGCAAATGTGCCAAAATAAGTATGCCAACTGTTACGTCACAGAATAATTATGAATCTATGTAGCAAATGTTCGATTTGAGTGCATGTAGCAATTCTAGTTCCATCCAAAAATAGTATGACATGTGTAGCAAAATTAGTTGTATTCTATGTAGCGAAATTATGGTTTTTTTTTAGTCTACAAAAACAGTTGCAAATTATCATTTTAAGTCAATTTACAGTAACAATACAACAACATTTAGTTTTTTGTTTTCCTGATAACAGGTGAGGTCCAATCGGAAAAAGGATCAAGTAGCGATGAAGACGACTACCATGGAACTTCAGAAGAGGAAGAGGAGCATGAACCAGAAGATGAATATGAGAATGATCAACTAGAAGAAGAAGAGGCTGAACCGAACTTACGATTGGACAATAAGATAAAGATTAAGAAACATAAGAAGCAGGCAACGGTATGCTACTGCAGCTAATTTTTTCTTTTCTGTAGCAAATAATAAGGCCACCAAAATAAGTATGCCACATGTATCAAAATCAATTGGACTATGTGTATCAAGAGTTTTAGTTGCACTTTATATGTCTGACAGCTTCTAATGTAGAGCCCCTCTTGGTTATGTGCCAAAACAAGTATGCCAACTGTTATGTGGCAAAAAAAGTATGACTATATGTAGCAAATTTTTAGTTTTATTGTATGCAGCAATTTTAGTGCCACCCCAGTACAGTATACTCCCTCCCTTACTAAATTGTTGTCGCCATTGACTTTTTTCGTAATGTTTGACCATTCGTCTTATTCAAAAAAGTTTAAGAAATATCATATATTTTGTTGGAATATGATTTATCACTAAAGAAACTTAAAATATAGCATATAACTTTTTGTATTTGAAGAAATTTTTTGAATAAGACGAATGGTCAAACGTTACGAAAAAAGTCAACGGCGACAATAATTTAGTAAGAGAGTGGTAACAAGCAAAAATCATTTACACTATGTAGGAAAACCAGTTGGGTTTTTTATTTTATATAATTTGTTGTGTCTTAAACATTTGAAATTTTGTTTTTAAGTCAATTTACATTGACGTTAACGATACATCAAAAATGTTTTTCCTTTTTACGGACTAGGTGGATTCGGAAGAAAGGTTCGCCTGCCAGGCTTATAAAGCTGAACCAGGGCCTTTCTAACGATCAAAAAGCTTTGATAAGTCATTATGGTTTTAGAGGACTGCTTCATTTGCAGATATCCGATGTACCCGAGGTGCTGTCAGTCTGGTTGGTTTCCAACTTTGATGTTAATGCCCGCAAGATTGTGGTACCATACAAGGGGACGATCCCTGCTAATGATGCAGCTGTTAATAGGATGTTTGCTCTGCCAATGGGACCAAATCATGTCCCATATCATGCACTAGACGAAGAAGCAAACACTCAATTCTTTCAGACCGTAGACAGATCAGATTCCAGAAAAATCCCAACATTCAGAGAGGAAATGAAATGGTTTATCACAGAAGGCAAGGGCAAGGACAGAACCGACGATATATGGTTGAAACGGTATCCGATATTCGCCATCAGTTCTTTCTTGTGCCCGAGCACATGTGAATTGCTTACTAAAAAAGCATACTCCGCAGTCCAGAATCTCCAGAATATACAGCAATACAATTGGTGCAATTTGGTCATAGAGCAAATTGTTAAGGGAATCAAGAAGAAGAGACAAGGCAGAAAATCAACAACAGGCTGTCTCTTGTTTCTTAATGTAAGTATAGCGCTTCAACATTCTTCTTGTATTTTTCTTTCACGCAGGATCCGTTTCCATCTTTAATATCTTTTATGTCTCATATTTTCTTCTTTATTAAAATTTTTCCCCTCACTCCTCCATTGCAGCTTTTGTATCTAGACTCACTTGACACTGGGCTTCACAAAGACAATGATGTTGAAGGAGTAGCTAGAGCATCTTTATGGATACCGGAAGATATTCGCACAGCTATTAAGCTAGATAAGGGCAATGGGCCCAACTTTGGCAGATTGCCGGTAATACTCTCTTGTATATACTTGCAAACATTCAGTTAGAACGTATTTTACTTGATGAAGTTAGAACATTCAGTTTTACTTTATTTTACCCAGTTATGTAACCGAGGGTGAAACTAATCTGCTTGTCGGTCAAATCTGACCCCAATAACAACTATCTTTTACATTTCAATCACAGTTAAAAGATGATGAACAAAATGAAGGAAAACTTTTGCTCATTTGGCCACAGAGGATTAAACAGTTTGCTAACTGTTATGTCCCAGCAGGAACGGATCCCATGGTAATTTTTTTGGTTATTTTTCCTTTTTCTTTTTATAGTTTTATTCTAAGAGCTATGTTTATTCTTCAATTTTTTATTTATGTTTGTCTTCTGAATACAGCTGCGGGGTATCATTGAGAATGCTCTCAACAACCTCAGTTCCCAAATCAATGATCGGATGATAAATATCATAAATGAAGTTCTGGAGGCCGACAACTTTAATGAACATATCAGACTGATTGATCCTGGTCAAACACAAGAAATAGCCAATTCTTGTGCACCTTCAAACATCAGTGCTGAAGTAACTTGATTATCTCCTTCAATAGCAATCGCTTCATGCAATTCAGTACCAACTGATTTTGTCTTTTTTCCTGTGCCATGGCAGTTGCTACATGTTGTCACTGATGCTGTACACAGATTCACCACTTCAATCAACCAGGGAGCAGCAGACTTTGCACGTCAAATTTTCCTGGGTCGTCAGCAACATCGGACTGGTCATCAACCACAACCTCATAATGGTGATGATCGTGCTAGCAGCAGCAGCAGCGAGGATGACGATGATATGGAAAATCAAACCAATCGTCGTGAGCGTAGGAGCAAAAAGAAAGAAGACACAGAAAATAACCCTTGTTCCAGTGGTCAAGATGGCGGGCACACAAGCAATCGTGATGGAGGTGCTACAGAAAGGTAACTAAATTCTTGGCAAGAAGAGAACAGCAAATTCACATAACAAACAGTAGTTTATTTATTTGGCTTTTTTTTTTGCCCAACAATTTTGTGTCAGTTTTTTTGTCCTTTTTTTCTTGTTCTTTTTTCAAAACAACAATTTCTTTGTGCAGCCAACATGGAAACGACAACACAGACCAAACCACCGAGCTTGTTGAGCACATTGCCACACAAGATAGCACAAACACAGTCATGTTAGGAACTTTGAGGTATACTCTTTTATTTCCTAAAATTATTATTGTATCAAAAGTATTATTTTATCGTTCCTAGCACGATTAAATAATTTTCTTCACCCTGCAGTAGCAAATTTTCTTCATTTTTTAATAGAAAATTATATTTCACCTTTAATAGACAATGTTATTCGATTTTTAATGCCGAATTAAATTTCTCTTGTAGCAAATTCTCTTTGAATAGCAGCAACAAATTAATCACTAACTAATATTTCTGTGTAAGGGATCCTTGTTTTTTCTATTTTCAAATAAAAAATCAACAATACAGTTTGCTTATGGTTCTTTGTTTTTCCTTTTTTATGGGCAAATAGCTATCTTTTTTTTATTTTATGTATCATATTTCATCTAAACTGCTTTACTGTCAGTTGATTTTGACACTTGTCAAAGCTGAAACTCTTAATCTATTTCCACCATGCACTTATGAATTTTTTTGCTAATTTATTTTTAAAATTGAAATATCATTTTTATCTTTGTAAGTTATTTTTACAGTGTTCAGAATGGAAAGGATAACATAGACAAGTCTACGTCGCAGCATGATGATCACATTGGAACACAAGACAGCACAAACACCATAATTACATCAACTTTGAGGTAATATGATCTATTTATTATCTCAATTAACTTACACAATTTATTTCCATGAATGAAGCAGTGCTGACCTTTTATTTTCTTGTTTATCCTCATTAACAGGGACATAAACAGATCTGCGCAGCGGGACAAAGATCATGAAGATGAAGAAGAAGACGAAGAGGCTACGTGTGATGATGCTAACGGGAGCACAGGACAGGACCCCAAAGATGATGATCATGATCCCGGCCAAGGTGTTGTTGCTAACATAAACACTGATCCATAAGGAAACAATAATGAACAACATGAACATGAAGAAGGCAAAGATGGTGGCTGTGATGGTGGTAACAGGAGCACAGGACAGGATCCCAAAGATGATGATCATGATCCGGGACAAGGCGGTGATGCTAACATAATTTCAGATTTGCATGGAACCAATGAGAATACAGGTCAAGGCATTGACCAAGGGCAACACGATGATGCAAATACTACAAACATAGCGGAAACATCTCGGAATGTTGATTCTGAAAGCACGGATACATGTGGATCTCTTGATTCATTCCTAGCCAAGCCAACTTTGCAGCAGATGTTGGCAATTACACCAAACAAAAAGAAGCCAGATCTTCATGGAATGAGGGAGTTGGAGTTACCTATGATATCCAACGAGCCGGAAGGTACCAAAGTAGGTTTTTCCGAGTTGCTACGTATGGCCGGAGGACCACCGGAGATGCCTTTTGATGGGGGGATCTTTTGAACGATACAAAACACAAGGAAGTTGAACAGTCACTGATACAAGATATGATGAAAACAGTAAAGGAACCGGTAATTATGAAGAAGCACAAAAGGACCAAAGCTTCAGCTAAGCCTGGTCAAATTCTTAGGAAACAGGTTGCTGAAAATTCAAGGAGAATGCTGCAGATTAAAGAGCATCATGTAAGCACCAGATCATTTTTGTTTTTTTTATCAATTCCTACCCTTTTTTGCATTCCAATTTTTACTAATGCTTTTCTTTTTCTTGATTTAAATGATGTCAGCAGCAAGCTACTCATAAACCTAATGAATCTGTTCCAGCAGCAACTGAAGCCCCAAATGATGTCACTAATGCTTTGGGAACAAACAATGTAAGTGCAAAAAAACAATTGTCTTTCTACTTGCAAGTCAGCATATAAAAAACCCTCGTATTTGTAGCTATTTGTGGTTTATGTTTTTTCTCTGATGTAGAAACAGCATGATCATCGAGCTAGTAACTCAGTTCAGGCGGAACATGAAGGCAGAAATGAAATTGATGCACTTCGGAGCAAAGTTGTAAGTTTAAAAAAATAATTAAAAAACCTAACTCTTTCTACTTGCCGACAAGAAATAAAAAGAATACAACCTAGTATTCCAGACAGGTTGTCCTGGCAATTATTTATGGTTTTGCGTAGCAATTTTTTCTTGTTTGTTCATAGAAGAATTATCAATTGTTGGAGTTATTTAGCGTCGCCACTTGTATCGCTAAAAGATCTTTGTTACTTAAAAATCTGCTTCTGGGTTGCAGTGATATAACTGCGGACAGATATATATGCTAAATATGTGCTGAACGCTGATGTTAATATTTATGTTTTGCTTGCTGTGCTAACAAATGCTATCTTTAGGTCTCTTTAGTCACATATTTATTCTTTACGAGGTAGTACGGTGGACTATTTGCCGCCCCTGACGATATTTGCCAAATATGCTAAAAGCAACAGGATGCTGTGTAATATATGCATGAGTCAAGACATATAAATATGGGAAAAAGAGAAGTAGTGTAATATGTATTATCAGTTTACGCCCCAGCGCAAATAAAATTTGCAATTGCTTCTATAGCAAAATAAAAAACCTGGTTTCTTATAGCAAATTCTATTTCTTCATTTATAGCAAGATTATCAATAAGCCATATATATCATGATCCTTCTTTTTCTTAGTTTATTGATCGGTTCCTTCTTGTATTTCAACCTTTAACTAGTGCTTTTCGCCTCTTTTGTGTTTACAATGATGTCAGGAGCATGGTACTCATAAAGCAAATCAATCTGTTCCAGCAGCAACCGAAGGCACAAACAACGTCACCGATGCTTTGGAAACCAACATTGTAAGTGCAAAAAAAAATTATGGTTTTGCATAGCAAATTTTTCTTGTTTGTTCATACAAGAAATATCAGTTTACGCTCCAGCACAAATAAAATTTGCAATTGCTTCTATAGCAAAAAAAAAACCTGGTTTCTTATAGCAAATTCTATTACTTCATTTATAGCAAGATTATCAATAAGCTATATATATCATGATCCTTCTTTTTCTTAGTTTATTGATCGGTTCCTTCTTGTATTTCAACCTTTAACTAGTGCTTTTCGCCTCTTTTGTGATTACAATGATGTCAGGAGCATGGTACTCATAAAGCAAATCAATCTGTTCCAGCAGCAACCGAAGGCACAAACAACGTCACCGATGCTTTGGAAACCAACATTGTAAGTGCAAAAAAACCATGGTCTTACTACAGGCAACGCATCATATAAAAACCCTTGATTTTGTAGTTTTATTAATTATTTTTCCTGTTTTTTTTTCTCTGATTTACAAACAGCATGATTCTAGAGCTACTACCTCGGTTCCGGCGGCACAGGAAGGCGCATATGAAATTGATGCAGGGCTGAGCAAAGTCGTAAGTGAAAAAAATAGTATATTAATGACAGCATATTAATGACAAATCATGTGCCTTCTTGGTTGTTTTGTATTAGTTATGGAACTATCCACTAATTATTTATTATGATTTGTCAATTCTCATCTCTTGCCTTCATCACACACAACAGGACCACATTGATAAATCTATTGCCTCAAAGAAGGGGATGCATAATGTGTATGAACGGAAGAAAAGAGGGGGCCATCTAAATGATTCCAATGAAGATCATGGATCTGTGTCTAAGGTTAGTGTTAATAATAGTTTTTTTATTTATTCCAGTGATACCATTCTGTTTCATATTAATCTATTTATTATATCACTCAAACAACTTGTCTCATGATAGGATTTGCAAGTTACTAAATCTGCCAATGAGGTTCAAGATACAGATTTCACATCTTGTCAAAGAAAATGCATACGCAAGGTTCCAAAGAGTATGGAGCAAAAAGAAAATGATTCTCGTAACACAGGACATCAATCCAATATACAAGAGGTTAGTACCACGCGCCTCAATTGAAATTAGCATTACCTATTTAACGCTCAAACTCTGTTTTTTTCTATGGTCAGCCTACACTCGAGAATATTGCAGATCACCAACCAAGTGCTAAAACAAACAACCGAAATGCAAGTTACACAAGCATTGGCAAGGTAAGTGATGCCCCCACTCTATGCATTAGCAAAACTATGTGTCACTGAAGTAGCAAATTTTGTCATAACCACAGTAGCAAATTAATTTTATGTAATATGTCCAGTACATCAGTAGCTAATTTACTCACTACACTAGAACGAAATGTTGGTGTTACTGCAGTAGCTTTTTTTTTGGTCCAATAGGCAGGAACTATTAATTACCTTTTGTACTGTATGTTTTTTATTAATTTTATATATAGGTGGCCTAATTATCCATATATATATTTATGTATGAACAGACTATTATGCCAAAAGGTGTTCAAGCTGCTCCGGACCCACCAAGCTTTTCATTAGGATTGAGCAAGAGCCCAGTTAAATCTGATTCTTTGACAGATTCAGTGTTAAAAGAAGTGTGCATTGAAGTTGATCGTGTGACTTTAAAATGCCAGGGGGAGAGGATTGTGCCACCTCCCAACAGACAACACCTATTCAGACTCACAATGTTGGAGGAACAAGCAATCCGAAAGCCTTTGCTACACCGCTAAACCAAATGGAGAATGATTGCTACGGCGAAACCACAACTGATGAAGATTCGGATGCAAGTGAATCTGAAATGGGGCGGGGATTAAGGAGCAAGAAACCAGGAAAACACAAGAAATCCCCTTATATTAATTACAAGACGAGGAACAAGATTGTAACATCCAGTGAATGCACAATGCTTGCTCAGAATTTATGTTCTTGGCAGCATCGAAGCACTTCAAACTGGTATGATCAGTAAATGCATTAGTTGTGTTTCCTTTTTTCATTATTTATTTTTGCTCTCCCTTTTTTTAAATTTTGAACGGATTAAAAATAACAGTCCGCTGATATTCGACAATGGAACTGTGAAAGTCTCAATTGTTGAGCTTGCAAAGAGCATCAGCCCATGCTGCCATTTTGATCCGTTGATATTCAACATGGCGGCTGCTGTTTGGTCAAAAGATAGTTCTCAGTCAAAGAAGTATTTTGTTGATGCAGATTCAGCAGTAAGCCAATTACCACATAAACTTTTGTCTATGTTATTTATGCTTAATCTTAAAAATGTCTTTCATTCTCTGTTTTAAACTTTGCAATGCAACAGATATTGTTGAATACGACAGGCTGGGACTGCAGCATGGTTACCAATCACTTCGACAGGTCCCTTTGTCAGTTTGACTATGTGAGCCCCTTTTTTCTTTTTCCTTTCAATGTTCAACTTACAGGCTGTTTAATCAACACAAAAAACAGTAATTATGGTCCACACTATAATTTCATGTTATTTCTTATTGATTGAAATGCAGATGATGTTTCCAATCTGTGAAAATGTGAAGGTTACCATTCAAGGACGTGTGCAACAAGTGTCACATTGGTTTCTCGTGGTCCTGAACATGAAGGATGAGAAAATTGAAGTTATTGACTCATTAAGGAAGAAGAATAACGTTGCCCTCGGTGTAACAACGAGAAAACTTAAAGCAAGATTCATAAATCTATGGAACAGGTTTACTGCAAAGAATAGACCTTGTACAAAATCCGTGACTCACAAGTACAACATTGAGTTCATTGATGACTACAGGCAGTACTCAATGTAAGTTGTTGTCTTCTTTACAACTTCATCCCGACTCGCTCATGAATTTTGCATTAGGATTTTTCATAATACATCCTATTTGCTTAATATTACCAATTTTTTATTATGATCACTTGTATCAACTTCCCTTGTTTTCTTTGCTACCATTAACATAAACTCTCATTTTTTAAAAATCTTGTTCTCCAGCACAAACAGCCATGACAGTGGTGTGTACACACTCAAGGCGCTTCAAGTTTGGGGTATCAACAAGCAGCTTCCAAGGATCTCCAGTCGTGATGTCTACAAAGTGAGGAAAACACTTGGACACTCATTGATATCAAGCGCTGAAAACAAGATAGAATGGAAGTCAATTGTGTGCAAACCATTGGCTACAAACTAGACCATTGTATAAATTTTATTGTCTTCTGTCAACCCTGAATTGCAAACTTTTACTAGTGGTTTGTGTTTGTTCCTAGAACCTGGAACCTGGATCCACATGACCCATTGTATATGAGCTCTGGACCGTGTTGATTGCACGTTTCTACATGTCTAATGTCTGTTGAGTGTTTCAGTTCTTGTACTCTGTATAATATACATCGAGTCCAATTCCCCTTCTATCTTTCATTATGTCATCTTCTGCAGTTTAGTCTTCTTTTGAAGCTATATCTTAATTACTTACTACAATAATTTGATACTACTCTTCAAAAAAATTTGATACAACGGGTGACTATAATTTACTACTAAGAGTTGATTATTATTTTTCTATTTTATTTACTTAATAGATCTTAATTCTCCTATTCGAAAAGAATTTGCTACAATGCCCCAGTAGATTTTGCTACTAAGACTTGAACTTAATTTGCTATCTTCTGATACAAAAATAGTAATTAATACTCCTCTGTTTCAAATTATAAGACGTTTTTGACTTTTATACTTCACGTTTGACCGTTCGTCTTATTCAAAAAATTTGTACAAATGTTATTAATTTGATTATGATTTGTTTTATCGTTAAAGATATTTTGTAAATGACTTATTTATTTGTATATTTACACAAAATTTTTGAATAAGACGAGCGGTCAAACACAATATCAGAAAGTCAAAAACGTCTTATAATTTGAAACGGAGGGAGTAGGAACATAGAAGAAAAGGTTCACTTTCATAAACAAAATATATGGATCATTTCAATTCTGCAAGTTCTAAGTTGGGTGCTATTAATTTAAACAAATTTGCTACTACAGGGTCAAAATAATTTGCTACTAGAAGAAGAAAAGAATTTGCTTCATGGAAAAATAAAATTATATCTAGGAACATCTAGGCGAAGTTTAGTATTATTATTTCCTTATTGTTTTATGAAACAAAATGAATAAAAAATGACAGTCACAATTCTTTAAAGAAAATTGCTCTTAATCATTTACCAGAATTTGATATTGCTATAAAGGGAACGAAAAATAACATTGGAGACATACGAGCTATAGTTTTAACCTCATGTTTTAATCAATATAAGTTGATCTAAATATACATGTGAGCAAGATGTAAACATTGGAGACATGCATCAGTTATTTTTTTTGACCTTTGGTGGCAAAAAAATTTCGATTTCTACTAGCAAAATCTGTTTGACCTTTACTAGGTAATTCTTTTTTATCTCTACTAGCAAATTATCTTTGACCTCTAGTAGCAAATTATCTTCGACCTTTAGTAGCAAATTCTCTTGGTTCTCTAATAGAAAATTCTCTTCGACACATAGGAATAAAGGATGCCATCATACGACGAGATACAACTTGTTGTCATACCATAAGCTAAAGTTACTACAATACTAGTATCCATTTCATAGTAGCAAATATGTGAATGTTGTAAGTCGGAGGATTTAATGTTGTAACCCGTCGGAGAATTTAGTGTCAAGGGATTTAGGAGAATTTAGTGTTGCAACTCGTCACAGAATTTAGTGTTGAAAGGGAGTTGGAGAATTTAGTGTTGCACTTAGTCGGATAATTTAGTTTTCCAACCTGCCGGAGAATTTAGTGTTGCAAATCGTTGGAGAATCCTTTATTGCCACATGGTTTTTACCCCAAGAATCCAACATCTCCTCCTATGATAATTTAAATATATGATTAGCCGGAGAAATTAGTGTCAAAGGATTTGGAGAATTTAGTGTTGCAAATCGTGGGAGACTTTAGTGTTGAAATTCGTCGGAGAATTTAGTGGCAAGGGATTTTGGGAGCATTTAGTGTTGTAAATCGTCGGAGAATTTAGTGTCAAGGGATTAGAAGAATTTAGTATTGCAACTCGTCGGAGAATTTAGCGGTGCAACCCGAATAGAGAATTTAGTGTTGAGAATCGTCGGAGAATTTAGTGTTGCAAATCGTTGGAGAATCCTTTATTGCCACATGGTTTTTACCCCAAGAATCCAGCATCTCCACCTATGATAATATAAATATAAGATTAGTCGGAGAAATTATTGGCTAGGGATTTGGAGAATTTAGTGTTGTAAATTGTCGGAGAATTTGGTGTTGCAACGCGTCGGAGAATTTAGTTTTAAGGGATTTGGAGAATTTAGTGTTGCAACTTGTCGGAGAATTTAGCGTTGCAACCCGAATGGAGAATTTAGTGTTGCAACTTGTCGGAGAATTTAGCGTTGCAAGCCGAATGGAGAATTTAGTGTTGACAATCGTCGGAGAATTTAGTGTTGCAAATCGTTGGAAAATCCTTTATTGCCACATGGTTTTTACCCCAAGAATCCAACATCTCCACCTATGATAATATAAATATATGATCAGCTGGAGAAATTAGTGTCAAGGATTACGGAGAATTTAGTATTGCAACTCTGTCGGAGAATTTAGTGGCTACGGATTTGGAGAATTTAGTGTTGTAAATTGTCAGAGATTTTAGTGTTGCAACCTGTCGGAGAATTTAGTGTCAAGGGATTTGGACAATTTAGTGTTGCAACTCATCGGAGAATTTAGCGGTGCAACCCGAGTGGACAATTTAGTGTTCAGAATCGTCGAAGAATTTAGTGTTTCAACCTGTCGGAGAATTTAGTGTGGCAAATCATTGGAGAATCCTTTATTGCCACATGGTTTTTACCCCAAGAATCCAACATCTCCACCTATGATAATATAAATATATGATTAGCCGGAGAAATTAGTGTCAAGGAATTTGGAGAATTTAGTGTTGCAAATCGTTCGAGAATTTAGTGTTGCAACCTCTCGGAGAATTTAGTGGCTAGGGATTTGGAGAATTTAGTGTTGTAAATCGTTGGAGAATTTAGTGTTGCAAATCGTTCGAGAATTTAGTGTTGCAACCTCTCGGAGAATTTAGTGGCTAGGGATTTGGAGAATTTAGTGTTGTAAATCGTCGGAGAATTTAGTGTTGAAATGGAGTTGGAGAATTTAGTGTTGCAATTAATCGGATATTTTAGTTTTGTAACCTGTCCGAGAATTTATTTTTGCAAATCGTTGGAAATGCTTTAGTGCCACATGGTTTTTACCCTAGAATCCAAAATCTCCTCCTATGATAATTTAAATATATGATTAGCCGGAGAAATTAGTGTTATGGGATTTTGGAGAATTTAGTGTTGCAAATCATGGGAGACTTTAGTGTTCAAATTCGTCGAGAGAATTTAGTGTTACAACCCGTCCGAGAATTTAGTGTTGCATCTTGTCGTGTTAAGTGATTTGGAGAATTTAGTGTTGCAAGGGATTTTCGAGAATTTAGTGTTTCAATTCGTCGGAGAATTTTTAGTTTTAGAACCCGTGGAAGAATTAAAAAAAAATCGAACTCATTCATAGGGTTAATATGTCTGAAGCTGCGTGTCAACACGCATCGACAACTCTTATACTTTTTTTGCATGACTCTAATTCATTTCATGTAGCATATTCAGTTTATGTAGTAAATTGAACTGTATGTAGCAAATTCAATTTGCACCCATGTAGCAAATGTCCGTTTTTTTTCTAATGTATCATTCTGTATCATATTCAGTTTGTAACTATGTTGAGAAATTCCAGAAGATATGTACAGTAATATTTTTAATTTAGTTAAGATGTATGTAGCAAAAACTGTTGAACTGATTGATACAATAATCCTTTTTATTTAGTCCAAATGAATGTAGCAAAACCAATACAAGTGATACGGCAAATTCTGTCCACACGAATGTAGCAAAGCACCCATAAAAAGGAAATTCCTATAATTTCAATACAATATTTACAAGTGATACAGCAAATTCTGTCCACACGAATGTAGCAAAACACCCATAAAAAGGAAATTCCTATAATTTCAATACAATATTTAACCAACTTTTATGTACCAGAAATTGATATTTGATCTTTTGTATCAAATTTGGAAACACAAATTTTTGGTATAATAAATCAGGTTACAGCAAATGCACTAAGCCCGATCATTAATAGTATAATTTTTACACGATCAAAACAGTTAGGCACCTAACAATTTCCCAAGTGTAGATTTCTTTTTCCGGGGTTCATGGGGCATGTTTTAGTGACATGAGCGTCTTCGCCACAATATCCACATGGTCCTTGTTTTGCCGGATGTAACTTAATTCCTCTCGTATCTCCTCTCTCGTGGACGTCCTTGCTTCTTAGTTACAGGTGGGTCATTTGGAAAGATAACATGTTTTGTGGTATTTGACAAATCTACAGACAATAAATAAAACCAGTAAATTTGAATCAGTCCCCTAATCAACCAATAAATCTGATAAATTATAATTTCAGTGTCATTACCTTCTTCTTCATTCATTCTTCTGTTATTTGATCCACTGCCCGCAATTCCACACTCTGCTGCTTTTGGATCCACTGCTTGACCCAAATAAATTGTTGCAACCACAGTTAAAAATGTTATTAAGTAAATAGTACATTATCAAAACTTTCATAAAACATAGTCTGAACACAATACCATTATTTTGTTGTCCTCTGCTTATTTCAGCGCAATGTGCCACATTGCCTACATCTGCAAGTACTCTTTTTTCAATGCGTGTGAAGAAGGATCTCTGAAATCTGCTAGCAAAATCATTTGCCTCACCCGAAATGACCCTTGCCAAGAGATCAGAATCTGCAAATCATAAAGTTTAAATAATCAAATATCACTTCACTACTTCTATCTGAATAGCCAGTACATACCGGAAGATTAATGACCAAGGTTTGTTTTACCATTGTTGTTCGGACTCGTTTCGAACAACTACTCGGGTTCAGCAACTACACAGATTTTTTGCTACACACAGTTTAAGTTATTTTTGCCACAATATATAGCAAAGAAGTTGCTGCTACATACCGTAATTCTCAAGGCTAGGCACCGTTGGGTTGCGATAATGAGGCTCTGGCGGGCAACACCGCAAGGATCATTCTGAAGCACAGGTTGCGATGCTGCATATAACAAAAAATTATTAAGTTCAATTGTTTGTGGTAAGTTCTCAGTTTTTTTGCTACACTCAGTACAAGTAATTCTTGCTACAATATATACCAAAGATTTTGCTGCTACATACCGTAAATCTCGGGGACAGGCGTAGTTGTGCTTTGATCATGAGGTTCCTGGTGTGCAACACCGCGAGGGTCATGCTGCAGCACAGGTTGTGACTGACCATCATTTCTATAATTTTGCCTTCTCCTTGCATTGTCTGCTTTGCTTTTTTATTACCAGTATCCATGCCAATACTTTGCCCTCCCTGGCTAATGGTTGATGATTCTTTCCTTTTCCTAACATCAAATACTTCAGCCTGCATTGCATTAAAATGCTTCACAATAATATTGTACTCGTCATCCTCATGCATGGAAGGTCTAGCAAAATCTGCAAAACTTTTGCAGACCCTGAAATAGCGTGTAGCATGCTTTCCTTGTTCTTTAATTCCTGCACGCAACAAGCCGCTAACACTTACTTGATCATCCACATCATTGTCCTGTTGCTCGATTGACCACCTTGCCTTGATATATTTTTGCGGCACCAAACGAACAGCAAGCCTATCAAGCACTTTCAGAATATGGCAACACAATATGCCGTCTCTTGAAAACTTGCAGCAAGTACAGCTATACAGCTCCTCCTGTTTGTTTGCCGTCACCCTGAATGTTCTGGTGTGGTACAACGGTTCTGGACATGATGCATAGGGTACCACATCAAATATGATATCTTGCACCAATTCCACAAGGTAGTATCCCGTACTTAGCTGAAGCTCTATCTGAAATACATTAAACAGCTTCCTAGTGTAAACTTCCTTCATTTGAAGCTCCATAGGGTGGACTGTCACAAACCCAGGTTCCTTCAATGTGGTCCTAGCTTCATTCTCCTGCTCTTTGCACAAAACTAATTGTTGGATCTTACGATACTGCTTAACAAAATTGAGCAGTGAGTTTTGTGGGCTAACATATCTCTTCAGACACAGCATTGAACCCCTCGCTTCGCTGAGTTGTTTGCATGAAGGGAAAGAAGCACCCCATGAAGAATGCAGGCATCCATTTTTTCTTATTGAGTACAAGTTGCGAAAGCGTTCATCTTCACGAAGATTATGTTTAGCAATCATAGCATCCCACTTGGCACCAAATTCCTCAACGCTGAAGCTGTTATCAATGCAATCGTTAAAATCTTCACACAAACCATCTTTCCCGTTCAAAAAGGCACCCATCTTCTTCCTTACATTCTCCATAATGTGCCACCGACAATTCCTATGGATTGTTCCAACAAACACAAGCTCTATGGCTGCTGCCATTGCTGCGTCTTGGTCTGTAATTATATAGGTTGGTGCAGCTCCCATAACTCGTTTGAAAGTTTGAAACAACCATATGAAGCCCTCTGTCTTTTCATTCCGTAAGAATCCACAACCAAACTGCACCGACTGACCATGCCTATTGATACCTGCAAATGGTTGATCCAGATTAAAATAATGTGCATTTGCTACAGAATTATATTACATATTGTACTCTAGGTACCACTAGATTTGCCACAGAATTTGCACACATTTTGCTACGAAAGAAAATTTAATTTGCTACATTTCTTCACCTTCATGTCAGAAGAAATTTACTTGGTATTTTTAATTGAATTCTCTTCTTTTTATGTAAGACTACACTTGCTATATAAATTTTATCTTTTTAATACGACAAGATAATTGAATATCCTACATCTACACGTGTTTCCGCTACTAGATTGTCCTACAGAAAGTGTAGCAATTTCAGATTAACTTTTTCATACATATACGAATCCTTAACTTAGCTCTAAATTTTTCCTACTACATTAGAAATTTTACACTAGATCTTAACACTAAAATAACACTAGATCACTATCAGTTGATTTTTTATATAATTATTTTTACATGCTTTTGCTAAGTATTTCATAACAGATTAGATAAAACAGTTAATGGCTAAATAAAGATAACTTACCTATGAATGGCGCGCAGGGCATGTTGTACTTATTAGTACAGTAGGTTGTGTCAAAGGAAATGCAATCACCATAGAGTGGAAACATCCTTCTCGCCTCACCATCAACCCAAAAAAGGTGTTCGACACGTCCTTCGTTATCTAGAGTGAAATCATAGAAGAAGTCAGGATCTTCTTTCTTTAGTTCGTCAAAGTAAGCAAATGTAGCCTTCATATCTTGGCCTTCGTTTTCAGCGCCATATGTCCTGCGCAGGTTCTTGCAATCAACAGCTGTGTAAGGTACATTTTCAACTCCACCGTACAGCTCGGCCATTATCCGATATGCTCGGCTGTTTTTGATGCTGCACCCTTGTAGAGTCTTTATGAACTCAACCTCCTCCTTTGGTATGCCACGGTATGAGTTCAAGTATTTGGTGACAGAGAACTTCTTGATGAACTCGTGGTTGTGCTCAGAAACATACGTGACAACTTCCCAAAGGCCACTAGGAGACAACTTCACAACCATGCGTGCTGGGCATTGTGTTCGATCGATATGATCGCGTCGCCTTATTGACACAACTTTCTTCTCGGATATTGGACCATCTCCATCAATCTTCTCCTTCTTGTTCACCCCTGCTTTATGGCAGACATATTGATATTTTGACTTCCCACCAGCCTTTTCGGTCTTCCTCGATGTGTCAATCCTTGTCCCAAACCCCTTGTAGCAAGCAAATGAATTGTAGAATGCTTTGGCGGCTTCTGCCGTATCAAAAGTCATGCCAACATATGGCTCAACAGGTGTCGACATCACCTCAACACGATGCACTTGGCACTGTGACCCCACCAGTATTACTAGGGTTTTCTTCCTCTCTTGTACGTGCAGCGCTATGGGCTGAAAAACTTGAAAACTGAACACCCACAACAGCTGCAATCGTTCCATGATGACCACTAGCTGAGGCAACACCCACAACACCAGTTCCACTAGTTTCCACTTCCGCTCTTGTATGTACAAAACTAGGATCGTTGTACTCTTCACCCTCGATGTCAATGGGCTCAATGTTAAGGTCAAACATTCCTGCAAAAAGGGTGGGAAAAGACAATTAAAGCACACCACACTTGTTTCAGTAAATTCTCATGTTACTCTGTAATGTTAGATGACACAATGTAGAACACATGTTACTCTGTAACAATTAACAGGATATTGTTCCAGGTTAAATAAATTGACGTAGCAAATAAACAGCTACATTTATAGCAAATTTTGTTTTATAGTCAATTGCATTTGCTTGAGTATGTGAGTTACTCAAACCAGTAAAATAGCAGCAGCCTGTGAGACCCATCTGCCCATGCAGTGACAGCGGACTACAAATTAATGAATCGATTCATCTGTTTATACACAAATAATTGCACTGAATTTAATCATTTCTCCAAAACAACACTACCTGCTGGTTTGTTTTATTAATAGATTGAAGCAACAAATCAACCAATAATGAGGAGCACAAAACTAAAATTGCTGGCACAGAAATTGGTAGCTCCTACGTGCACCTTCCTCTGTTTGCATCATATAGTGCACTAAATCAATCGGCATCTAGTATATGCCGACAGAAAATGGACGTATGAAATTATCAGCTACATTCCTAGCAAATTGTAATCAAGTTATCGTAGCAAATTAACTGTAATGTTTGCAGCAAATTAAAAGCAGTGTTCGTAGCCAATTGACACCACAGTTCATAGCAAATCGACAGAAAGTGGAACTAATACCTGACTTTGTGAAGTTCCTGAATCGTCAGATTGGGGCACGGATGCACGGAGTAGGTGGAGGTCACAGCACCGCCCTTGCTGTGGAGAGAACAGCGGCGTTCAAGCTAGGGATGTTTTGGAGGCAGGTACTTCATGGCAGCGATGTAGAATTTGAGGGCACGGCGGCGCTCGAATATGAAATTGCTCACCTGCGCGTGATCCAGGGTGCATAGGGCGGCGATCGAGGAAGAAATGGCTCAACGGCGTGCGATCGAGGTGGTATACGGCGGCGGTCCAGGAGTCCTTGACGCCCGGGCGGCGCGCGCGGGGTTCGAAGGCTGGGTAGGAGATGGCGTCGTGGTGGGGACGGACGCAGGCACGAGATTTGGAACGGCGGCGTCACAAGACAGGGACGAGGCGATCGATGTGGTTAGGGCTCGTCGGCGGGAAGGGCACGGAGGCTGGCGTCGTCTTCCTGCGCCTCAAATCGAAATGGAAACAGGTCCGCCTCAAAAAGGAAAGGGTCGGGGTCGCGCGATCGGTCCGGTCGCGCGATAGCCTCACCCCTATTATTAACAAATAAAATTTAGTTACTCTCATTCAATATTTTCTTGATCCTCCAATAGTTAAAAATAATGGATGATCCTATCTTCAACCAAACACACCCTAAATGAACAGAAGACCAAAGCCAGATCGTACGAACCTGCACCTAACACTACAAACGACCACAACGTCTACCGCAGTGCTCATGGTCGCTGATCATCACCACATCTTGACCAAGGCGCATGCCAGAACCTTCACCATTTCAGGATTAACAGTGAAGGGTGATTCCTTTCAGTTTGCAACTCTTAGGGCAGAGTTGAATGAAGTTAAAGTTATACAATTGGTAACAAAGAGAACAGAACCTCATCCAGAGTAATGTAAAATTGGTAGGTTCCAGACAGAAATGTAATGCATTGTGAAGCGAAGCCAGCTGAAATCATGTCGATGGTATCAAATTCATAAGTGTGCATCATGACAGATGGTAATTCAACCACCGAGGCCCTTTGCTACGGAATAGCTACAATACTTTCATTCAACAAAAAAACTGCCTAACTCAATGGTAGCGAGTAACTTAGATGATGCCAATTTTGTTGGCCACATCAAGAGCATCGTAGTCTGGGGTCAACTTCACGTAAGCCTTCTTCTTCCCATCAGGCCTGCATCAACAAAGAATCCATTGCTTTTAATACAAGACATTATGCCAGTAGAAAGGAGTAAATGGCCCGTTAAATCAAAAGAGCTAACCTGATGAGAGTGTTGACCTTCTTGGCCTGAATGTCGTACATCTTCTTAACAGCAGCCTTGATCTTTTTCTTGTCCGCCTTGAGGTCAACAATGAAGACCAGAGTGTTGTTATCCTCGATCTTCTTCATTGCAGATTCAGTGGTAAGGGGGTACTTGAGGATTTGGTACTGATCCAGCTTGTTCCTTCCAGGCGCACTGACTCTGGGGTATTTTGGGTCCCTTGGCTTCTTCAGGGTCTTGGGGCGGTGAAATGTCACAGAAGTGCGGATCTTCTTGGTCTTCTTCTTGACTGCCCCAGACTTGACAGCCTTGGCAACCTTCATGGCCTGGGCCTTGACATCGCCCTTCTTGGCTAGAGCAGCTAACCAGACCAACATAATTAGAATTAGTTTACCCAAATTAGGATATAGTAAGCCTACCTACAACTGCAATTGGAATAGTGCATTGATTGTGATGATCATGGTTACGCACAAACAGAAGAGTAATTGGGACAACCATGCATTACATCAAGATATAATATAACCATGCATTTTGATTCCCTGTTATATGCAGGAGAGAAAAGTGTGCACCAAAGTTTGTGAATTTTGCATGCAGTACTCTTTTTTAACTGATATATTTGCAGATTAACTCAATGCAAGAATTTATAAACAGGCAGTGGTTCAAATTGTTGGAGCAAGACTGTCAGATCAAAATAAACCAAGCAAAAATGTGTACCTTTAGGAGCCATTTGAGCTTCTCAGAACTCCCTCTCAGAGCTGCACGCACAGAAAATAAATTTTTATCTCAGGTGAGCCAGGGGTAACCGTGAAACAGAATCAATAGAAGTTAAAAGAATTTTAGGCTTATATCAGTCAAGCAAGAATCGGAACTACAGAAGAGGAACCTAAGCACAGCATACGAGGAAACGGTTCCTAGTCCAGCATTACAGCAAATCCCATGTACAGAAGCAACCTAAGCAGTTAATCCAATTCGCTAGCCCTGAACAGCAGAGGGACAAACAAAGTTCTTTGCTATCTACTTGCATAGCTACCAAAGCTGAAAATGAACAGATTAGACACTATAATCAACCAAAAAGTAAACAAATTTAACTAAACAAGGATGCTGTGCACATCATGTCCAAATGGACCATAACAAGCATATCATCTCGATCTCCCAATCTAGTCCACTACTGGAGAAGATCAGCGCCACAACCTTCACAAGCAAAGCATAAGCTATGGCTATGATACTCTACGAGACAAGGACACTGCAGCTCGCGCTCTACACCTACATCTGAAACGCGGGCACAAGCGCGAGTGACGCAGATCCAGCCCCTTCCACGAATCAGGAGAGAGTGACTAACTATAACGCCAGCTACACGAGGAAGAAATGCATTGGTCCCGGAAGGAGGCAGGGGCGAGCAGAGGCCACGGCGGGCGGTGGCTCAGCTTACCTCTCCTGGCGGCGGCGGCGGAAGCGATGACGGCTGCTGAGAAAACCCTAAGCCCCGACCAGCTTATATACGCTAGGCTGGGCCTGCAGACGCTGAGAGCGCGGGCCAGCACTTAAGGCCTGCCAAGCCTGGCTTAGCGAAAACGGCCGAAGCCCGCGTTTCCAGCAAGGCAGGCTCCGGGCCGCTTTCGCATAGGCTGATGGCCTGTTTGGAGATCATATAATTATTTACGATTTTTTTATTAATAACAGAATTTCTTTTATTTTTAATAACATTAATGGTTCCATTAAAAACAATTAAAATAGTCATCTTGCCCAATCATTTGTTGATAGGGGTACCAAGTAAGCCAACGTGGGTCTGGTGGCGAGATGGTGGGGGCAACATTACGTACGAGTGAATGACATCATGACATGATGATTTGTTTTTCTAAGTTGATTTTATAAAATCACAACTATTTAATCCATGGTTGTAAATAATTACAACTTTTAAAATTAGTTTTACGAAACCATAAATATTTGTACCATCTGCTGCACAAAGCCACAACCATTTGTTTTAGTCCCATATTTTAGGCTGCATAGTAGAAACAAAGTGTCGGTGTTCGAACCACCGGCTAGTACAATTTGTTCCGGGGCTGCGCGTTTTAGACCGGATGGTACACAAGGAAAGACACGAGAGATTTAGACTGATTCGAGAAAGCTCCCTACGTCCGGTTGGAGTGGTGTCGCGACGCTCGTGTTCCTTGCGTCAAGTAAACAATGACATACGGAGAAGGCGGGAGAGGATCGTGCTCCAAGTCCCCGGTTGCGAGTGTGTGTGTGTTGTGTGAGCGTGAGAGTTGTATGGTGGAACCGTGTGTGTGGTGGAACCGTGTTGAACTGTTTGTAGGAAGTGAGAAGCCCTTCCCCTTTATAGTTGTAGGGGTCGAGCTTGAGTTACATGAGAGAGAGAACGTGTGTGGCCTTGGACTTATCCGAATGCTTGTGTTGTCCCATCGGTCCTTCTCCTGACGTGTGCTTGAGTAGTTTGACCGGGCCGTCATGTCATTCCCGTAGCTCGCCGCATCAAGGGCGGAGTGGTTGGAGGGGACATGCCATACCGGTCCTTCCTTGTCGGCGTATTGATGGCGTGCCCAAGGTCGAGGTCGTCGGAGTGGCCCGTCGAGCTTCGGGCTTGTTGGTGGAGGTCGCGCGGGACGGAGGGCAGCGGGAGCCCGGCCCCGAGCTCCACCTGTCGACGGGTAAAACGCGGAAGGCCGTACGGACGTGCGTCGGGTGATGATGGCCAAGTCCCGATCTTCCGGTCCACGCCAACTCGTCGGGCTACGGGGACGGCACGTCCCATCGGCTTGGCCCGACGGGAGCGGATAGCGGTGGCGGGGAGGGATGGAGCGTGAGTCGGCGTCAATGATTGCCGAGGGGCACCCACGTGGGCGCCGGGCGGGTGGAGTTAATGCGGTTGGCGGTCGAGCTCGGAGGTCGAGCGGGACGAGACGCTCTCGAGTCCTGCGAGCGAGGTCGCGTGAGGCGGAGCCTCCTCGAGCTCGACGGGCAAGGTCGTGCAAGGCGGAGCTCTCCGGGCTTGGCGGGTAAGATCGAGCCTGTTACATCTTGACCTGTCCCTCGGTGATGGTCATACCGGAGTGACCCGACCTTATCCGTTGACGTGGTTTTGAGGTCCAGGGGCTTAAACCTTCGTTAAGTGGGTCCAAATGACGCCACGTGGCAGCACTAATCTTTCCCCCGACACAAAGACTCACACATGGGATCAGAACTAAAAGTTGTGGTTTTGTGTAATCAATGGCACAAATACTTATGATTTTGTGAAATTGGCTTTAAAAGTTGTGGGTATTTACAACAAGAGACCAAATAATTTTTGTTTTGTTAAATTAACTCCTCTTTTTAATACTTACCCATCCCAAATATAAGTATTTGAGGTCATGGGAGAGAGAGAGAGAGAGTCCGGATGCATAGCATCTCCAATAAATCCGGACCAAACCCGAAATGTTTATATTTGAAATGGATGAGTATTTAGGACGGCCAAAAATTTTATCAAACATACTTTCACGCATCTGAAAATCGTGTCAATTTGTATGGTGAAAGAGTAAATAATTAGCACTCATTCTGGCTTCATTGGTATAAAAAAATATTATGTAAAAATAAAATATTAGATTGGTTATTAAGCAGTTATAAGCATTTTTCATATGAGGATATGAAGGAGCTTACGGTGTTCGGATAAAACTGCTTATGGAGGTATAAAAATACTTATTGCTTGCATGTCAATTTATTTCAAAATAAACATTTCATTGAACCATGTGGATATACAAATTTCAGGCCAGTGAACGGGGAGAAGAATTAGTAGGGTAATCAGGTAGACAATCAATAGGATTTGGTAGAAAAATAGAGGGACAGGTCAGAGAAAGAACACCTTGTTCTAAATATTTGGCTCAATAATATATATAAGGAAGTTGATTCTAGAGGAGATGCTCAGTTAGGGGATTTGGATGTCTTTGCATGTTGTATAAATACAGGAAAAAAGATACGTGTGGAAATGCCTCACACACCACGATGTATGTAGATCAGAAAAGAACGGAAAACTTGTTAATGAGCAATTGAAGCACCAATTAAAACAATGCATGTCTGAGTGGACGAGTGGGGAAGTTTCTGCATGTGTCGCTTGCAATGTAGATATGGAGCAATAATATAGAATTGGGACTGGAAAGTATCATTACGGGACTTTCAATATGAATAATTACTTGGAGAATTAATGGTTTTGAGAACTGCTGGTGATGAGGGTGCACTTTCTGCAATTGAAGATCATTGATGGGCCCATGGCTTCATGCATGGTCGACTGAATGGGTTGAAAAGAAAGTTTTGTGGTGAAGATGAAAACAACAATCCAGCCGAACTTTGCTTCACGCAGCATCGGGCCGTGTAAGGAAGAGAGAGGCAGGCCATGACCAATTGCCTCCGTCCCCAACAGGCAGCCCACACAAATGTGTTTTCGAGGAGAAGCCCACGCACTAAATAACAAGAAGGCAGCCTCCGAGAAACTTTTATAGCAGGCCGACATTACACTGGCCCAAGGAACAGTGGACCGCGGAGCCGAGGACAAGAACCACAGGTAAATCCTATATCGAGGGGAGGTGACGAAATCATCACTGTTTATCATGCGCCTCCGATCAAACGACCATGATTCTACCAGCGCGAGGAAGAAGGACGACGAGTGTGGTGGTGGTGTGGGTTGCGCGACGCGGAAGCAAGGGCGCCGTCGCGTTGCCGGAGGTGGAGATGGTGGGTGGTGGCATCGCCGGATGTCGAGGTTAGGGTGTCGTCGCGTTCTACTGGTTAGGGTTCCGGTTAGTATATCATCCGGACGTGAACGAGGGTTCTAGGGGTAGCGGTCGTGATATGGTGGTCCGGTGGTGCGGCGGTGGCGCCGCCGAGCCGCGAGTGGGTAGGATAGGCGGCAAGGGCGTCTTGCTCGTAGAATTTAGTGGCAGGTGGCACCATGGTGGGCGATGGTGGTGGGTGCGGGTGGTGCAGCAAGGCAGCGCGACGGTGCTCGGCCACTAGAGGTGGTGGTTGGCGGTGGGCAGCGGTCAGCTGTCATGAGGAATAAGGGTGAGCGAACCATGGGCAAGTGGACAGGCCATGTGTTGATCTCCCCTAGAGATCCCATCGATGGATCTTACTATAGGCAATCCCCGACCACATGTTGTCATAGCTATAGCATCCGTCGTCATACTTATAATACCTGTGAGTTCACATGGTATCATGATTATGATCTAAACCCTTGGATTCAGGAAATGAAATGTGTCAATTTATTTTGGTTTACTATAAAAGTCCTCGAGTAGGGTACCTTAACATAATATGATTCAGATCCAAAAATAATTCATTCAAAAATGGAACAAAAGAATAGGCATTACATTCTTTGAGTACCTAGGCTCGTGACACATGAAGTTTAAAACCAAATAGCACATGATACACCTACAAAGACTTTGTTATTGTTGCATTTATTTGGTCACTTACTTAAAGAAATGAAAAATTCATTTGAAGTCTACCTGGACAATTTACGCTCTCTTCTATGCATGTTTCACTTGGTAAACTAGAATATTCTTTTTCATGTAAATTTATTTGGAGTTAAAAAAAATCCTCTAAAAGTCGGGATCTTTCTTTGGTATCTCTGCAACAAGGAGAAGTATTGAACAAGGATAAATAATCTGAGAGGAATTGGAAAAGGCATCTATAAAAGTTTTATAACTGCAGCGAACCATTAAACACTTCCTCTTTGACCAAAGAACCTGCAGGAGAAGGACTATATGTATATAACTACTAGGTTGATCCAAACCAGATCGTTCCCTCACAGGACAGGGAGTGACTCTGAAATTTATATTTCCACGAGAAGAATCACATTCTTGTGTTGTGCAAATTGGAGAAATCGAAATGACATAATCTTTGAAAATCGTGAACATCCATCTTTTTATATTTATGTTATTTGCAACGGAAGGTAATAGTTGCTGTTCTTGGCACTGACGCAGCATGATCACACAAATAAATCACTATGACGTGCTATCAAAACATTATCATAAGCGTTGGGGCTGTTCACGTCCCGGGAATAAAAATATAGTAGTAGCATGCATAATTTTTGCCTTGTTTGTTCCCTTGAGTCATCAGCAATGCGGCTGAAACAATACATATTAAGGTTAACTTATGTACAGTCCTAAAAAAAGGTTAACTTATGTACAAACACAAGGCGGAAAGTATAATTTTTAATTAATGTATGATTAGCTACTATTATTAACAAATAAAATTTAATTACTCTCATTTAATATTTTTTTGACCCTCCAATCCATAAAGTTAATAGACGATTATCCAGTTAAACAAACAATGAGTTAAACAAACAATGAGTTGAATGATCCGGTCCTTTGAATTATCCCATCCAACCTTGACATTCAACCAAACACGCCCTAAATGAACACAAGAGACCAAAGCCAGATTGTACGAACCTGCACCTAGCACTACAAACGAGTAAACGACCACATCGGCTACCGCAGTGGTCGCTGATCATCACCACATCTTGACCAAGGCGCATGCCAGAACCTTCACCACTTCAGGATTAACAGTGAAGGGTGATTCCTTTCAGTTTGCAACTATTAGAGCACAGTTGAATGAAGTTAAAGTTATACAATTGGTAACAAAGAGAATAGAACCTCATCCAGAGTAATGTAAAATTGGTAGGTTCCAGACAGAAATGTAATGCGTTGTGAAGCGAAGCCAGCTGAAATCATGTCGATGGTATCAAATTCATAAGTGTGCATCATGACAGATGGTAATTCAACCACCGAGGCCCTTTGCTAAGGTATAGCTACAATACTTTCATTCAACAAAAAAACAGGACACACAGATGCCTAACTCAATGGTAACGAGTAACTTAGATGATGCCAATTTTGTTGGCCACATCAAGAGCATCGTAGTCTGGGGTCAACTTCACGTAAGCCTTCTTCTTCCCATCAGGCCTGCATCGACAAAGAATCCATTGCTTTTAGTACAAGACATTATGCCAGTAGAAAGGAGTAAATGGCCCGTTAAATCAAAAGAGCTAACCTGATGAGAGTGTTGACCTTCTTGGCCTGAATGTCGTACATCTTCTTAACAGCAGCCTTGATCTTCTTCTTGTCCGCCTTGAGGTCAACAATGAAGACCAGAGTGTTGTTATCCTCGATCTTCTTCATTGCAGATTCAGTGGTAAGGGGGTACTTGAGGATTTGGTACTGATCAAGCTTGTTCCTTCCAGGCGCACTGACTCTGGGGTATTTTGGGTCCCTTGGCTTCTTCAGGGTCTTGGGGCGGTGAAATGTCACAGAAGTGCGGATCTTCTTGGTCTTCTTCTTGACTGCCCCAGACTTGACAGCCTTGGCAACCTTCATGGCCTGGGCCTTGACATCGCCCTTCTTGGCTAGAGCAGCTAACCAGACCAACATAATTAGAATTAGTTTACCCAAATTAGGATATAGTAAGCCTACCTACAACTGCAATTGGAATAGTGCATTGATTGTGATGATCATGGTTACGCACAAACAGAAGAGTAATTGGGACAACCATGCATTACATCAAGATATAATATAACCATGCATTTTGATTCCCTGTTATATGCAGGAGAGAAAAGTGTGCACCAAAGTTTGTGAATTTTGCATGCAGTACTCTTTTTTAACTGATATATTTGCAGATTAACTCAATGCAAGAATTTATAAACAGGCAGTGGTTCAAATTGTTGGAGCAAGACTGTCAGATCAAAATAAACCAAGCAAAAATGTGTACCTTTAGGAGCCATTTGAGCTTCTCAGAACTCCCTCTCAGAGCTGCACGCACAGAAAATAAATTTTTATCTCAGGTGAGCCAGGGGTAACCGTGAAACAGAATCAATAGAAGTTAAAAGAATTTTAGGCTTATATCAGTCAAGCAAGAATCGGAACTACAGAAGAGGAACCTAAGCACAGCATACGAGGAAACGGTTCCTAGTCCAGCATTACAGCAAATCCCATGTACAGAAGCAACCTAAGCAGTTAATCCAATTCGCTAGCCCTGAACAGCAGAGGGACAAACAAAGTTCTTTGCTATCTACTTGCATAGCTACCAAAGCTGAAAATGAACAGATTAGACACTATAATCAACCAAAAAGTAAACAAATTTAACTAAACAAGGATGCTGTGCACATCATGTCCAAATGGACCATAACAAGCATATCATCTCGATCTCCCAATCTAGTCCACTACTGGAGAAGATCAGCGCCACAACCTTCACAAGCAAAGCATAAGCTATGGCTATGATACTCTACGAGACAAGGAAACTGCAGCTCGCGCTCTACACCTACATCTGAAACGCGGGCACAAGCGCGAGTGACGCAGATCCAGCCCCTTCCACGAATCAGGAGAGAGTGACTAACTATAACGCCAGCTACACGAGGAAGAAATGCATTGGTCCCGGAAGGAGGCAGGGGCGAGCAGAGGCCACGGCGGGCGGTGGCTCAGCTTACCTCTCCTGGCGGCGGCGGCGGAAGCGATGACGGCTGCTGAGAAAACCCTAAGCCCCGACCAGCTTATATACGCTAGGCTGGGCCTGCAGACGCTGAGAGCGCGGGCCAGCACTTAAGGCCTGCCAAGCCTGGCTTAGCGAAAACGGCCGAAGCCCGCGTTTCCAGCAAGGCAGGCTCCGGGCCGCTTTCGCATAGGCTGAGGGCCTGTTTGGAGATCATATAACTATTTACGATTTTTTATTAATAACCGAATTTCTTTTTAAGCTAAGAACATAATTTCTTTTATTTTTACTAATATTAATGGTGCCATTAAAAATAATTAAAATAGTCATCTCGCCCAATCATTTGTTGATAGGGGTGCCAATAAGCCAACGTGCTCTGGTCACGAGATGGTGGGGGCAACATTACATATAGTGGATGACATCATGATATTATGATTTGTTTTTTCAAGTTAATTTCATAAAATCACAACTATTCGCGAGATGGTGGGGGCAACATTACGTATAGTGGATGACATCATGACATGATGATTTGTTCTTTTAAGTAAATTCATAAAATCACAACTATTTAATCCATGGTTGCAAATAATTACAACTTTTAAAATTAGTTTTACGAAACCACAAATATTTGTACCATCTGTTGCATAAAGCCACAACCATTTGTTTTAGTCCCATATTTTAGGCTGCATAGTGGAAACAAAGGCTGACACGTGGGATCAGAACTAAAAGTTGTAGTTTTTTTTGTAAACAATGGCACAAATACTTATGATTTTATGAAACTGGTTTTAAAAGTTGTGGGTATTTACAACAAGAGACCAAATAATTTTTGTTTTGTTAAATTAACTCTTCTTTTTAATACTACCCCATCACAAATATAAATATTTGAGGTCATGGGAGAGAGAGAGAGTCCAGATTCATAGCATCTCCAATAAATCTGGACCAAACCCGAAAATGCTTATATTTGAGATGAAGTGAGTAGTTAGGATGGCCAATAATTTTATCAAATGTAACTGATCTCAAAAAAAATTATCAAATGTACTTTCACGCATCTGAAAATCGTGTCAATTTTTCTGGTGAAAGAGTAAATAATTAGCACTCATTCTAGCTTCATTGGTATAAAAAATATTATGCAAAAAATAAATATTAGATTGGTTATTAAGCAGTTATAAGCATTTTTCATATGAGGATATGAAGGAGCTTATGGTGTTCGGACAAAACTGCTTATGGAGGTATAAAAATACTTGTTGCTTGCATGTCAATTTATTTCAAAATGAACATTTCATTGAACCTATGTTGAATATATTCCAGGGAAACATTTGAAATCAAACCAAACACTCGTGACCATTAATTTTGTGCGTTTGGTTGGACGTCAAGGTTGGATGAGATCATTCTATGTATATTTTCTTTCTAGGATTGGATCATTTAAGTCATTATTTGTGTGACTGGATATGGTTCTCTATTGTTTGTAATGATCTGGTTGAACGAGAGTAATTAAATATTATTTGCACATAATAGTAGTTAATCATACACATGTTAGCCTACTTTGATTTTTTATAAACCATCTTGTTACAAAAAATTATAATTAATACTAAAAATGCTAATTATCAATAATTATATTCTAATCGATACGATTTTTTGCACATTAATCAATATATTAATGTTTATTTATCAAAATTTATAAGTAATACTAAAAATGCTAATGAAGTATAATGATTTAAATCACAATATGCTAATTGTATTTATTTATTTACTAATGATCATGCTTAGACAAGTTGGATAGCCGAAATTTCCCGATGTGCTAATTTGACATCTTTGAAGTATATTCTCTATTGATGTTCATCCTATTCAGATCGACGGTGAAATAAACATTAGATTGGATTGCCCTATCCAAACCAATACAAATGAATCCAGTGAAACAAACATACCCTTAAATGGCATGCAATTTGGGACACCAAATATTTTTAATTTAATTTTGCGAACATTTAAGATTTACACAAATTTTGAAGCCATGAGATGGGAAGTATAAAAAAGAATAAGAGAACTACTGATCACAAACCCTCAATACTAAATCAAGATAGAGTTATGGTAATAGTAATTGTAATAGCGTGGTTTTGGTTTCAATATTTCACATGTTGGTTTCATGTTTGATGAAATTATCAGATTTTTTTCTATATAGTAATGAATAAGAGTTCTAGCCTTAGGCTCAAGAGCTTACAACTGATGAAATTATCAGATAGCTTCCACATTTTTGCTTTTCATTCTTCAAATTATTTTGTCATGTTTTCCTTTGATACTTCCACGATACTTAATGCCATTTTATTGATGGTCATATGTTACATTTTATAAGACAGTCATGTATCAATCTTTTACTTTTCTAGGGCAGTCATATGTATCGATCTTGAGTTTGAGATGGAGCTTGATGATCTTTGATTATATGTATGGTATGTTTGCTCGTAGCAACGTACGAACATTCAACTTATCTTTATGTAAGATACTCAAACTAGAGCATTTTTCAACTGCTTGAAAATGAAATTCACGGGGAGGAAAGCAGTTGATTTGAGAAGACAGTCAAGTGGAAAAGCCCAAAACTGCTCACACAGTCACAGTACACAGTACTCACGCGCACTCCCTTCTCCCTGTTCCGTTCTTCGCCATGGATTCCAAACCCTCGCCGCCGCCGGCGGCGTCGCCGGCGGACGCCCCCTGCGTCGCCAAAGGCCCAAGCGCAAGGCGAGAGAGGCGGCGGACACGTTGTCCCCATCACCGCCGCCGAAGCGGCATGCCCGGGAGCGCAACCCCTCCGACCAGCCGACCCTCCCGCCGCCACCACGCACGCGCGCCGCCCCAAGCCGCGCCGCAAGCCCGCGCGCAAGAAGGCGCCGCGGCGCTCCGTGAAGCCTCAGCGCAAGAGGGAGGCAACGCCACCTCCACCGCCACCGCAACCGCCACCGCCACCGCCGCGGCCGTCGCTCGAGGAGGAGATCGAGGCTGTCTTGTCCCGCGGCGCCGACGTCCATGTCGTCCCCACCTTCGCTGGTAAACCCTGCCTCCGAACAGTCCTAAACTAATGCTGCATTTTTCTTTCCCCATTTAGGCAATGTGGCCATTTGGTAGACAGATCTGAGGATTTTTCTCCGTACAAGGACATAAACTTTTTTAGTAGTATCTACCAGTTGCGATTCAACTGCTACCAGCCTACCAGCAACATTCCCGTGCCAGTTATGCTTATAGACGCAACTAAAACAGAGCATACGCCTTTCAAAGAATCAGAGGAATATTAACTTGATTCAGTGTCATTGTTTATCAGAATATTAATTTGTGTCCTTTGCCCTGCAATCTGATTCCGGGTAATTTTTTAATATAATATTGTGCTTGCACCACCATTAGCACGTGCATCAAGCATCATAAAGCTGGCCTACTGAAATTAAATATTCACAAAATGGGTCTAAGTAGAAGAATGGAATACAAGACATGTTATTCTTATTGTAACACGATAGTGACAGGTAATGGATGGGCAGTGATACAAGATTTAGGGATAAACACTATTAACCTCTGTCCAAAACAAGTCATAGTACAAAAAATAATTAGACTTCCTACTGGTCGGTCATGACCACAAGATTAGGTCATCTCTCCAGTGACCAACATAGTTTTGATTATTAGTATGAAAATTTAGATTATATTAATCTGCAAAAGTACATGATGCCACCTTTAGAACGCAAACCAAATCCTACTAAAACAACTTTTAACTTTATGCATACTATACAACCCAAGGAGTTATTTAACTGAATGGAAAGTTCAGTAAGTTTACTGCACCTCTAACTAGTAGAAAGTAACTGACTTTGAATAAAATCAGTGACTGAGAATAAAATCAGTGGTTTGTTTTGAGGGCATTTCTATTCAGAACCCTAGCTGACTTGCCAACACCAATCTATTGTTTTACAAATGTGAGCACTCCTAATTCATTATAATAACTGTTATAATAACTTAGAAAACATGAAACAGCTAGTATTTTGATGCAAAGAAATGGTTCAGTCATTGCCACTGGAATGGAGTGATATTTTTTCTAGTTCCAGTATGTGATCCTTATGATCTATGTTAAATTGTAATCATTCAATGGTATTTGAAGCACTAGAGCTACAGTATGGAAACAGAAGCCTGTATTTAAAGTTAAAATGCAGCTGATACCTAGATCCCTTGCAGACTGGAGCAACAATGCATGCATTAGCACTTGTTCATTGTACTATTTTATTGTTTCTATTCTTACTTATTGCTATTCTCAAAAGGATGGTTTTCGTGGAAGGAGATTCACCCAATTGAGAAGCAAACATTGGCCACATTTTTTGATGGGAAGTCGGAGAAACGAACACCTGAGACATACTTGGGAATTAGAAATTTTATCATGAAAAAATTTCACTTTGATCCTCAAGTGCATCTGGAGTCCAAAGATTTGTTAGAATTGTCAACTGGGGAGATGGATGCTCGCCTGGAAGTCATGGAGTTTTTGGCTTACTGGGGCCTGGTCAATTTCCACCCATTCCCACCAGATGGACAGGAATACAAAGCGGTTGAGAACAAAAATGGTGCTGATATAGAGGAGAGAACTTCTGTGGTTGAAAAGTTATTTCAGTTTGAAACCGTTCAGTCGTATCTGGTACCTATTTCTAGCAAAGCAGACATTGCATTCCCGGCTAAGGCTGCTCATTTGCTTCCTGAGCCTACCCTAGCTCAAGGTGCTGTTGCTTTAGATGAATCTTCTGTTGAGTATCATTGCAACTCCTGCTCAGTTGATTGTTCAAGGAAGCGCTACCATTGCAGGACTCAGGTCAGGTTATTCTATTTCATCATTGTAGTTTTATGTTAACTGACAAATGTTTAATAAGACATTATGTCTTGTACTGATGTGGCTATTTTACTTTTTGAACTATAACCTTTTTGTATGTTACATTTTCCCTTCCCTCCTTTTTCTCATTTTCTTTTCTGTTTTCTTTTACTTTCTTTTGACTTTTCTTGTTAGCTCTTGTGGGTTTCACTCTAGCCTACCCCAACTTGCTTTGGACTAAACGGCTTTGTTGTTGATGATGATGTCTAAGTTTGGAAAAAGGAGTACTGTAGATTGTAGGATGTACAACATGAAATGGAGCTTGGTAGAGAGGGATGAGTGGGATTGATACATTTTATGCCTTAGTACTTCATATGTGTTCAGAGGAGTGTATAGCAATGTTGAAATAACCATCTATTATATAGATATCTAGCTGATGGTTAATTGTTGAGTCACTAACAAATCAAACTAAACAAAATAACTGGCAAAGCATTATTATCTGCTGTCTGCATTTTTTGTGAAACTGCATACCATAGGAGTAGTGTAGCATACAAGAATAGATTCAACTTTCAAATGCTAAACAAGAAATTAAGTTAGCTTGTGATTGGTTTTGTTTCCCTGTATATCTTTCTTTCCACATGTTCATTTCTGCAAACTGTTCCAAAAATTGATTGCCTAGACTACCTAGTTGGCTCTAGGAAGTTGGTGCCACTGCCACCCTGCGTTACTACTGATTAGCTATTAGGTACAAGGTGCAGACTCAACTACCTAGTTGCCAAAAGTACTAGATCATCATCACTTCACTCTGATGGTAGTACAGTGCTGATTATTTCAGCTTAATCCTTTCCAGGTAGACTTTGATTTGTGTTCCGATTGTTACAACGAAGGAAAGTTTGATGAAGGCATGTCACAACTGGATTTCATCCTTATGGATTCTGCAGAAGTTCCAGGCTCTGGTGGTGCTAGCTGGACTGACCAGGAGACATTGCTTCTTTTGGAAGCTTTAGAAATATTTAAAGGCAATGAATGGGATGACATTGCTGAGCATGTTGCTACAAAAAACAAAGAACAATGCATGCTATATTTCCTCCAAATGCCAATACTAGACTCCTTTCTAGATGATGATGATTTTTTCAATCAGACATCACAAAATGTTTTGGGGAAGGACTCAGCTGAAAATGTCACTGATGTACTTCAGAAAATGGAAATTTCCAAGAAAGAAAATGCTAATTCTGAGGAAACAGGAATAAATTTGGCCGATAATAATGTGTCTGACAAAAAAGATAATGAGAATTCTGAAAATAATGATCTTGTTGCAGCTTCTGTTGTTGATGAAGTATGCAAAACTTCAGTCACAGACCCTGCAAATAAGAAATTTTTGTCTGATGGTAATGTTTATGGGGAACGTGCATCCAGATTTGTTATTGATGTCCTCCGATCTGCATTTGAAGCTGTTGGGCACTTTCCTGAGAACGAAGACTCATTTACTGAAGCAGGAAACCCTGCCATGGCACTAGTGAGTAGCCTCTCCGGATTGTTTTCTATTTTTCTGTTAGCCGATTCTGTGTTTTTATTTCATATTAATATATTATATACAAAGCAGAAATGTTCTTTAATGTTTGGATAAAAACTGCAGGCAGCATATTTGTCTGGTCTTGTGGAACCTGATGATGCTCTTACTTCATGTCATAGTTCATTGAGAGCAATATCAGAGATATCTCCCTCCCTCCTACTGGCAACTAGGCACTGTTTTATTCTACCAGATCCACCAAATGAACTTGAAATCCCAAATTCAAGTGTCAGGTAACATTTCATTCTAGGATTTGTGATTCTTATTGGTGCTATTGCCAACTTCCATTAATAAAAGTTGCAACCTGTAGACCAGCAAGCACAGGTGATACGTGCCAAAACAGCAATGATGTGACTCCAAATGGAGATGATACTGATAAAGACACCAGTAAAAAGGCGCAATGTGCTATAATTGTAGAAAAGCAAAATGATGTAATCACTCCACAGAAAGAACATCAGGAATTATCTTACACAGAAGAATCATCTGTTGACCTTCCCCAGGCAGATGCTGAAACCCATAGAACTAAGGATTCTGATAACCCGATTTCTATGGTGGAGAATAGTGGCGCGTCTGATAAGATGAGAGATGGTTGTGATGCCATTTTGCAATCTGCTGCTCCCCGTGATACTAATAAAAATGAACCAAGTTGTATGTCTTCCCAAGAAGCCAATGCAGCAAGTAAAGAGGGTACTAAAGGTATTTCATTCAACCTTTTTATACTCGAAAATATTTGTTGCACACCACCGAGGAATCTATTGGTTGTTGATCAATTATCATATTTCCTTGCCCCGAATGTGATTAGTAAAATTGTTCATTTTTGGTTGTTGTTCCATGGAACACTTTGATTATCTTAAATATAGTTTTTTTAATGAGTTGAAGAGAATATAGTTGTTGTTCTTGTTTAGCTTCAGCTGGTGCTGATTTACTCGTTCCGCTTCATATATATCCCATCCATCCAGAATTGATCAGTGCCTAAGTTATGGTAGTCCGCTATGTCTGAGTGGGATGTGCATGTCCCTTGGTTCAGCATGCCAATTGGGGGAGTAAACTACCTGCAGGCTGGTAAATTGGGAGAGTAAATGCTCTGCAGGTTGAACTATCTGTGCATGGGAGTTAAGTGTTCCTTGGTCTTTGTGACAAATTTTTAGCCATTGATATTTATCAATTCTGGATTGAGGCAGTATACAGCCTGTTCTTACAGATCTGGTCTCTGAAATGTAAACTTTGATGATAAAATCTGTGATTTAAACACCACAAAATTATAATCATACCAAAGTAAATTTTAATAGTTTTCTTCACATGTCATCACAGAACATAACAGTGGTGAAAACATTGCTGCTGATGATGATTCCATAAGAAGGCTACAGCGGGCAGCATGTACTGGCATTTCAGCTGCTGCAGTGAAGGCTAAGCTCCTTGCTGAACAGGAGAAATATCATATTTGGCAACTAGTTGACCTTGTGATCCAAAAGCAGGTAACTCATCTGCTTGTGATTCTATGTTGTTACTATTACAACTTTATTTACCTCCTATGCCTATAGGGTCAGGGAGTGGCATTTTGTTTTCAACAAAACTTCAGAAGAGGTTCATGTTGCTTAAAAAAAAGATATATTTTCTATTGGTGAAGTGGAGGTTGCAGGTAGACATGTGACCTGCTACATCACAATGTTGTTCTTTCTGCTTTTACTTCTGGCATATCTGATTAGATAGATTTCCATGCAGATTTGACAATAAACATGTTATATCTACTTTCCAGATGTTGCCCTGGCTAACTAACATTGTAACTCCTGCAGTTTCAGAAGATGGAAGCAAAAATGTCGTTGATTGCTGAAGTTGAGGAGATGGTCTTGCGACGAAGAGAATTAACTTATGAAATCCGGAAGAAGCTTGCGTTGGAGCGGAGTGAGATACACGCTTCCCAGAGGCTGGCTGCAATGCAGTACAGGCTAAACCAGCAGGGAGCTACTCGGGCTAGGCTGCCAGTAGGGTATGATTTAAATCAGCGCTTGACACAGCCTTAGATGTTTAACTGATCTTCTAATATCGTCTAGAAGTATGTACATGATGTAGGGCTGGCTTTTGTATCTATTCTAATCCATCTTGTTAAAATCCTGTGATGCTAGCTATATCCTAACTTTTGGGTCAAGCTAGGGTTTAGTTGTAACAACTCATTGTCCTCAGTTTGTTGCCGAATGTAATATGTTTATTGCAAGTGGTGTCACTTGTTTTGTATGATCCGAGTGGGCGTGCAGTCTCGTCCGTAATACATTGCACTTTTAAGGCTGGGCTTGCTGCACATTTCCCGTTTATTGGTTCTATCGACAGAGAGATTTTGATGCTTACCGGTGTAGCTAGCTCTATCAGAAGTAGCTCTGGGTGGTTTTTACAATGGGTGTGCTGTATGAGTTAGATTCTCGTTGACTTCACGAATGCGTATGGTTTCTTTTGATTTTTCTGTCAGAAAAGTCAATACTAGGTGATTAGAATGTTTTTTTTATTTCTGTCAGGAAATGACACTCGGTGATTAGAATGTTATTAATCCCAACAACAAAATTGGTCGCGTAGACTAGTTTGGTTGGTAGTCACGACGCCAAGATTTTGCCGCCTTGTTTTGTCCGGAGCCGCGAATGCGAGTCTGGTCCGGGCCAGGATTCTTAGATTCTGTATCGGTCTATCCTTCCAAATGGGAAGCATTTGAGCCTTGTTTCAGAATACAAGAGCAACCAAGATGTTGCAAAAAAAGTCGGCATTAAGTAATAAATACTGGTGGTAAACATTGTGTGAGACAGTAATAGTGTTAGAGTAAATTTCATAAAACCACATGTATTATGGTCTATGTCATAACCTTAGGTCTTTTGGTCATATTGTTTTACATAACCTTACTCTATAAAAAATAGTATGAATATTAAAGGTGAATCTAACTTTGATAACTTAATCATATATTCGACTTGATGATTTTATCGATTAAGGCATCTTTTGTTCCAGCTTTAGATTATGGATTTTAGATTACGGATTGTAGATTGTGGAATCTTACAATCTGAGTCTTAAAATTCGAGGGATGTATGTTTGTCTGGATTCCATAATCCAACTACAGTCACTCGAGCCACGATGGTAAAACAGTAAATATCTGTGCCTAATCCAGCAAAAGCTGGGTGTTGCAGATTGTCGGATTATGGAATCTGGAATCAAAATTCAGTCCTTTGTTTCAGCTTTTGGATTATAGAATTTGGATTCCACAATCTAGAGGGCAAACACAATCTGGAGGGCAAACAAAGGGAACCTAAATCAATTTTAATACAGGTCATGCAGGCATAAAGTTATAATATACTACCTCTGTCCGTAAATATAAGCATGTGTTTACTTTTAGATATCATGTTTGACCACTCGTCTTATTCAAAAAATTTGTAAAAAAATTATTTAATTTGTTAGAATTTATTTTATTTCAAGATATGTTTTAAGTACGTCTTCTTTATTTTTAAATATTTTGAATAAGACAAAAGGTCAACGAGGAATGAAAAAGTCAACAAATCCTTATATTCTTGAACGAGTATACCATATGTAACATTCATAGTCAAATCTTTATAGATGTGAGACTTTATATAACTATATGATTATAAAACCCGTGGCTATGTAACATGAGCTATACGTGAATTTTTGTGACAAAAAATAATAAAATAAGTTTTGTGAAACTTACTCGTAGTAGTTACAACTCGGTGGTAGTGCTACTCCCGGTAGCAAGAAACTAAGAGCATCTCCAACCGTTCCCTAAATGAGGTTTCTAAATAGAAATTTAGGATGTGATTAATAAAAATCATTCTCCAACCGTTCTCTATATGAGGTTGCTAAATTTACCAACTCCCAACCTATGGCCTAAAGTTTGCTACATTTAGCCACCTAATTCTTACTCCCCAAAGGATATTTGAACTATTTAGAAAAAGATTGTTGGGAACGGTTGGAGTGCATGTCTTCTTTTTACTCCCAATAGATATAGCAACTCTCTAAAACCAGTCTTTTAGGAGTAAAATTATTGAAAATTGTTGAAGATGCTCTAAATATTGTTTCTCTCTGCACTTCTCTGCCGGTATGAGCACATCGGAGACACGGAGCGAATAACTTTATTTTCTATTTGTTGGGTCCTAAATGTAATAAATGACTTGGTCTCAAAGTGAAATTTTTAACAATACCAACTGACATGTTAGTACTCCCTCCTTTATTAAATTGTTGTCGCCATTGACTTTTTTCGTGGCGTTTGACCATTCGTCTTATTCAAAAAATTTCTTCAAATACAAAAAGTAATATGCTACATTTCAAGTTTTTTTAGTGATAAAACATATTCCAACAAAATATATGACATTTGTTAAACTTTATTTGAATAAGACAAATAGTTAAACTTAAAAAAAAAAAAAAAGTCAACTGCGACAATAATTTAGTAAGAGAGTAGTATGTTACAGTAACCCGAGGAGCACGAAGAAGAGTCTGAACCCACCCGGCGAGGGAGACGTCCAAGTCAACCAACCGCTGCCAGCCTGCCACTCTTGAGCTTGATTGAGACGCACTCTCCTTCCCCTTCCATTCCCCCCATGTGAGTCCTTCTCCTTCCCTTCCAGCAGAGCAGAGCTCGCCATCCCCCATTCCAGGACTCATGAAGCCGGCGGCGCGGCGCCCGGTGCTGCTTCTGGCCGCGCTCGGATCCGCCGCGCTGCTCTCCTTCCTCCTCCTGGCGCCGCCCTTCGCCGGCAGCCGCCTCTCCCTCCTCCTCCCCTTCCCGGCCTCCCCCTACGCCGGCCGCCCCAAGCTCCTCTTCCTCCTCGCGGGCCAGTCCAACATGGCCGGCCGCGGCGCCGCGCCGTCCACGCTCCCGCCCCCGTTCCGCCCGCACCCGCGCGTCCTCCGCCTCGCCGCCTCCCGCCGCTGGGTCACCGCCGCGCCGCCGCTCCACGCCGACATCGACACGCACAAGGCCTGCGGCCTCGGCCCCGCCATGCCCTTCGCGCACCGCGTCCTCCTCGGCTCCGGCGACCTCGTGCTGGGCCTCGTCCCGGCCGCCGTCGGCGGGACCAGGATCTGGATGTGGGCCAGGGGCCAGCCGCTCTACGAGGACGCCGTCGCCAGAGCGCGCGCCGCCCTGGGCGCCGGCGGGGGACCCTCGGCGCCGTGCTCTGGTTCCAGGGGAGAGCGACACCATCGAGCTCGACGACGCCACGGGGTACGGCGCAAGGATGGAGCGACTCGTCAACGATTTCAGGGCCGATCTCGGCATACCCAACCTGCTCCTCATACAGGTCACAGCCCTCCTCTCTTTCTCCATGTGCTGCAGTGGCGTCAGCTCCAATCCAATTCTTTACTACTCCAAGTCCTAACTTTCATTCGTCTACTAGTAAAAAGAGACATGGCTCATAGATTCAAGACACCTGCTTTTCGACTAGCACATGGGTGCTTCGTAGCATAATTCTAAGTTATGTATTGCTAACTGGATAGCTTCAATTGAAATTCTTGCATGCCAGCCCTGACCCAGTATGCTTGCTTCCAGCTCAGCTAAAGTGCTGCTTGGAAATAAAGCTTTTGCTTTGGCTTATTTCCAAGCCATTCCTTTGTTACATTGGAGTAAACTATGCACAAATGACTAGTTGTGGTGGTTAAATATGAGGAATTCAGAACCTGCTAGTCAGACTCACACTATTTGTTTACCTCAATCTCCTCTTTCATTTTCTCCAATCCAATCCAGTTGTGAAAGTAACTGGTCCATTGAGTTTATAAAACTCAAAATCCACATAAATATGCATGGCCCTAGGAACTATTGATTTCTACGCACCACAAGTTTCATAGTAGTTAAGCTCATGTTTGTTTAATGTGATTGGGCTTAAAGATAGCTCCTTTACTATACCCGGATTGCATAATTTTCTGTCATATGTGTCCTTTCTGGAGGAATTTGGTTAAAATTCTGGTCTTGTGGACAAAATGTGTGAAAGCATTTGATACTCAAACAATATGGCCATACCTTAATTAAAACCTTTTATTTTGAAGATCCTTGTATTTGTTACTAGTGGGATGGACATGTAAAGCTTTTTCTCAACATGAGACTAGACCAAAGGGTTACATGACCAAAGTTGGCTTCTATGCTCAAAATTGTGACAAGTATTACAGTATTTCTTGTAGGAATCACTTACCTGCTTGAAGATCACTTATTGTGGAAAATGTATCAACTGAAATCTTATACGTGCATTTGTTTACATAACATAAATCATGGTACATTGTTTCTATAACTATGTAGATGATGTTAAGTACTAGCTGCTGAAGTCTCAAAATCAGGAAGTAATCATGTTATCCAGTGAAAGTTCTTATGAATAATCTAATTATAGGTACCCTCCTGTAGGAAGGAAACTGTATTAGCTGCCAGTCCTTTCCCGAGACAATAGCTCTACCAAAAGGCAGTGACTTGCAGCATATAGAATGGATCTGTACCAATTAGTAGTAGCTCGTTAGTTGAACTACAAAGCTAGTACTGGTGCGATACAAAACTTATGGCATTTGCCTAATGATCTTTTAAACATGCTTGCCTTGTTCAAAGAGCAACTATATACCTAATAGTAAGGATGCATGCCTTTTTTGTGTCACTATCAATTTTTTTGCCTTTGATTCAAAATAGCTAGAGACGATAGCACAACTGCGACAAATTTGACATTTTCCAGATCCAAACTAACCAGTGTTATTAAAGCGAGTATTTCGGATGATTTGCAGCAGCAAACAGGCTGTTGCTACTCAGTTTGTGATGATTTACAATAAGATACCAGTGATCTGGATAACAACCATCAGCATAGATGGCTGCTTTTTGTGATGCTGGACTGTAGTTGACATGTGAATGAAAAATCCATTATAATACTTTGTCCTAATGAAACCATAATGAACTTGACCCCAGGAAAAACAGAGCAAAAACATTCTATATGGTTGTGCTTCACACATTTATTCAGAAATATTTTATAGAGTTATAGTTTAGTGAAGTTCTACAGAATTTTTAAGGAAGTGTTCTGGGATCTTAAGCCCCACACACATACTGACCGATTTGCAGTTCTGCACACTCGAATGCAGCTTTGTATTTTAATGAAAAAGAAAAGGAACAAAAAGATTGTGAATGATGGTGCGTTTTGTTTTCAGGTTGGACTCGCATCAGGAGAAGGGAATTACACTGATATTGTCAGGGAAGCTCAGAAAAATATTAAACTTCCTAACGTCATTCTTGTGGATGCTATGGGTTTGCCCCTTCGAGATGATCAATTACATCTCTCCACTGAAGCTCAACTCCAGCTGGGTGACATGTTGGCAGAAGCGTATCTAAAATTTAACTCATCCACTGGTTCAAGACAATGACAGTGACACCTTTACTGAAGCTATTAGGAGTAGATTCCAATGACAAATATTATCATTCTTTGAAACATTGTGTTGTACAGTGTAGATCAATATACAAGAAATCTACCTGCAGGTGCACTGCAAATTTGTAACAAATGGTACCTGCTAGAAGCATGGCTCAAACAATAAGTGTTGTATAGTAAAGGCGAAAGCAAACACCCTCCGTTGAGAAATACAAATCGGCACCACCTATGGTTTTCTGATACAAAAACACGGATCATTCGGATGGTAATGCATACTTCGGTTATGTTTGATTGTGTGAAATATCGTTACGAACTTGACCTTTTTTAATTCATTAAGAACTTGACCTGTATCTTTTGATGTGTGATATTCATCTCCTGAAGCACAACAAACATATTGATCTTCATGAAGATCTTTTAATGAATTGTTCTATGGATATTGAGCTGAGCCGGGTTTTTCTCGTGTTGGCCCTGTCAGAAAAACTCGTTGCACAAGCAAGGTAAAAAGTTGACTCACTCGATAATCAACACATGTTTAGCTTGTTTGGCTTGAGCCATAGATACATAACAATTCAGCACTAGGTTCTACTACCAAACTGAAGCATTTTAATATAAAATAACTAAAATATAGGATTTATACTCAACAGATACAAGAGTTTATAATATAGTTTAATTTGAAATTAATTAATATTAGGTTGTTGAGAACACGGTCAGCTTGTAATGTGTTTGGTTGAACGTCAAGGTTGGATGGGATCATCCAATCCATATTTTCTAGGACCGGATCATCCAACTCATTGTTTGTTTGACTGGATAGGGTTGTTTGTAACGATTGGAGGGTCGAGAAAATATTGAATGAGAGTAATTAAATCTTATTTGTTAATAATAGTAGTTAATCATACACTAATTATCTTACTTTAATTTTTATAAGCAGTAATCATGTTACCATAATTCATAATTAATACTAAAACATGCTAATTATCAATAATTATATTCTAACCCACATGATTTTGCATATTAATTAATATATTAATGTTTATTTATTCTAATCTCACAATAAAATATACTAATTTGTATCACAATATGCTAATTATCTTTAATTATTTACTAATGATCATGCTTAGAAAGGTTGGATAGTCCTATCCGACCAAATTTCACGAGTATGCTTATCCAGCATGTTTGAATCATATTCTCTATTTCTATCCACCCTATCCAACTTGACGGTGAAACAAACACTGGATTGAACAGCCCTGTCCAAGCCAATCCAAATCAATTCAGTGAAACAAACATATCCTAAGCTAACTTGATTCAGCTTCCTAATTGACGATCGACAACACCATCTCTTCGTCCAACGCCAGTTGATGATGAACGGCCATCATACTTGTGCCGCACCCACCCAACAGCCGCTTAAGTACTAGTGCCGGCCGCTCGCAATTTTCGGACATCACCTCCATTTTGGAGTTGATACAAATAGCGTGGAGGGCAATGCTGGAACTTGAAGAACGAGTCATGAGACTCACTTTCGATGGATAGATGAGACAACACTGATCTTTAGAACAAGAAAAGTAACAGAGTTTATGTAATATTATTATTAGATTGTCACTGGATGGACTTTCGATGGATAGATGAGACAACACTGGTCTTTAGAACAAGAAAGGTAACAAAGTTTATGTAATATTATTATTAGATTGTCACTGGATGGATAGGCACATACAGGCTGATCCACTAATACACATGCCTGTGTGCAATTTGTTTATCCATCGCGTTCTAGAGGGGGTGGAGGATACACTGTGCAGCAGCACCTGGATGGCTTAACGTTTCCATCGCATACTGATTTGTAAGACGGACTTCCCAGGGACCGGGCCTTGGCCTTGCATGAATCTGCGCACAAATGATATTTTGTTCGGTCGTGGCAGTGATATTCTACGTCCATGCACACCTCTTTATTATACTCTGCATACACTCACAGTGCAAGTATCTCATTAACGAATTATTCTTTAGATTGTATTGTAGCAGGGCAGCAGTAAATAGGGACGGCAATGGGTACAAGGGGAAATTTTTAGTGCAAATAAATTCTGGGTGCAATAGTGCAAACATACATACAATTCTATACACATCGGGTTTAGTCACCCATACACATATCCGTTAAAATAAAATATACCCATACTCATACCTATATTCGTGACAAGTTAAAGTTTTACCCCATACACATACCCATCGGGTAATCAGGTATCGGCGGGTTTTTCATACCCGTGATATTCCATACAAGTTCTTAATAGATCAATAAATTTTTGCAATTTAATAAGAAATATTGTCTAGCACATACGTCACATAGCGTCATATATTAGTTTAATCCATTTTTATAGTGTTAATAGAGCATTAGAGTTATAACAAAAATGATACTTCCTCCGGTCCACAATGTAAGGATTCCAAGAATTCAAATCTCAGAATAACTGAAAGAGGAAAAGACATCTAGGCCCTTCAGCACTTGTGAAAAAAATGCCTCATATTCAATGCTTCAAGCCACACCTAGCTTGGACCTGCTACTCGAGCTCAGGAGAAGCGAAGCGCCGCAGCCGTCACGCGATGGAGGGAGACGCTGCTGCTGCCATCTCGCAGGAAGGAAGGGAGGCAGCGCCATCACACGAGGAGGAAGGGAAGCTCCGCCGCCATATCATGAGGGAGGGAGGTGCTACTGCTGCTGTCCGAGACGCCACCTCAAGCGAAGAAGGAGGGAGGCGGAAAGTTGAGGAGTATGCGTGCTAGCATAGCAGCAGAGCTGCCATGGAGGACTCGGCCAAGGCTCTTTGGTTGCTTCGTTGGGGAAGAAAACGCTGGAGATAAGGTTGGGCTGGTGGAATTAAATGACGTGGGGTCCACATGAAGAGCCCCAAATGCTTACATTTCGGACAAAAGTTTGAAAGCTTGGAATCCTTATATTTTGGATCGGAGGAAGTACATTCATATTATTAATCACAAATCACACATAAATATCAGCTTCATGGTTACACGGGAATGGGTTTATGGTTCCCATTTACGTACTCATGGTACCATATTAACCTAATAGGATTTATACCCATCAGATTTTGAGTACCCATTGCCATCCCTAGCTGTAAAGGTAGAGCTATGAAATGCACGATTGCTGGTGGACGAGAGAAGCGAGGACATGACCAGGAAGGCAACCAACACAGCAGCGGCAGCCATGGAATGCACGCTGTTTCTTCTGTCTTTGACTGCCATAGCTAGTAACTACTCTGACGAGTACTCACAGGTGCAAGCAAGCTAGCTAAGGTTTGCTGGTGCTTATATAGATAGAAGAAGGACCAAATCATCAGTGCACTTCATGATATCTCATGCGTTGTGATTAATGTGTTGATATCTCCGTGCCAATTTTTGGTATCTATTCTGCCGTGCATATAATAAATACGACAATATCTTCTTTATACGTTGTGGCATCCGATACTACACCTCCCTCTACCTACATTATATTGCTATATTGTGTGTTTATATCTTTTTCTTATTCATTTGCAAAAAATATCTTTTTCTTCTTGTGAATAATTTTGTGTTTATATATATATATATATATATATATATATATATATATATATATATATATATCAATATATGCCCCATTCAATCATATAATAAACCTGACAATATCTAGTTTGTACACTACTGTATCCCTCTATCTCTCCCGGGTCTATCCATTTATTTATCTATCAATATCTATCCATCTATATTCTATACCTGTATTGATCACACTCATGGAAATCCAACAAATAGGAAACCAACTTAACATATTAAGACAATACTATTCCACCATAATTAAATGATAGAATATTAATATACATCATAATACAATACAACACACAAACACAATAAAAGAGGGTCTAAAAAGTGAATTTATAACACTAAATGTAGACATAAAAAACCGTAATTTATAAGAACCCAAAAGGCTTCGGTGAAATCTACAAGTTAGCTATGAAGCTTTTGTCACTAAAAGGCTCCGGTTTTGTCACAAATCACGTTGAGTACAACTTTTGTGAGAAAGAGGACACATTTAAAATATTTTATTGTACTATTAAACATGTTAAATAAATTGGAGATATATCTTATTAATGCATCAAATCATAATTTCAATTATAAAAATATAAAATTTATGCATCATGTGTTAAATAATAGTTTGTCAGGTCTAAGCCATGACATCATAATATGTATATGATCAATGATGATTTAGTGTTCTTTTTTTGGCAATTGTGCATCTTTAATGATTGTTGGTGACAATGTTATCGTTGTTAAACAGGAGAGCCATGTTTTGTTCATTTTGCCGCTAAATGCTTGTCGGCCCAACATTTTCGTCAAAAGTTGTTATTGGGTCCATTAGAGGCCTACATCTAGGCGGTACCAAAAACAAAAATATAGGCAGCTCTTTTCGTCACCAAACACAATTCAATCTTTTTAAGATCCATCTTTCTCTCATGATGAAAATTTATACGTTCCTTTCATGACAAAATTGGAGTCCAGTCCAATTTTAGCCCTATTTGCTAGTTGAGCCAGGAAAATATGCAACCTAACCTGTTCGTTATAAATCATGGTACGGTTCACAAAATCTGATTTTCGCAACCAACTTTTATCGGGATGTTTTTGCCATTAAATCTATTCATTTGGATTTTTTTTCATCCTATTAGTTAATGATCCGCCATTAGGACAGCCTAAAATGCTATTGTCATAAGAGTGCGAATTTGCTACCCATGGGGGTATGTAGCTAACCCCTGCTAGCAAATCCGCACTCTTACAATTACTAATACGATGAAGAAAGGCTCAAATGAATAGAGTTAATAGCTAAAACATCCCAATAAAAGTTGCTTGTGAAATTGCATTTGGTGGACTGCAGAGCTTTTGGCGCTGCCGGAAGTAGAGCTTAAATTGGACCAACTCGAATTTTGTGATGAAAATAACGTGTAATAAATTTTCAGCCCGAAGAGAAAGATGGATCTTAAAAAGATCAAATTGTGTTTGGTGACGAAAATAGCTGCCTACAATTTTTTTGGTACCGCCAGAACGTAGGCCTCTAATGGACTCAACAACAACTTTTGACAAAAATGCTGGGCCGGCAACATTTAGTGACCAAATGAACAAAACTTAACAAGTAAAATATTAAGATTGTCACTAATGGGCATTAATAAGCACAATTGCCAAAGAAAAAACAATACTAAATCATCACTAATCGTGATTTGTGTCGAAACAAGAGCCTTTTAGTGACAAAAGCTTCGTAGCTAACTAGTAGATTTCACTGAAGCCTTTTGGTTTCTTATGAATTACGATTAGATTTATGTTTGTGTGTTGTATTTTATTGTGATGTAAATTAATATTCTATCATTCAATTAGCATTGTAATTGTGTTTTCTCAATATGTTAAGTCGGTTTCCTATTTGTTGTATATGTTTTACATGTTAGATAGATATTTATAGATAGATAGATGGATGGATAGACCCAAAAGAGATAGAGGGATACACTAGTGTGCAAACTAGATATTGCCGGATTTATTATTTGATTGAATGGGGATATATATTGAGATATATATATATATATAGGGAAAAGTCCATTTTACTCCCCGAACAATCTACTATGTCCAAATTACACCCCGAACAAAATCTTGGCTCACTTTACTCCCTCAAACAATTTAAATTGGCTCAATTTACTCCCTTATGCAATTTCTCTTTTTTTTCTCTTTGTATGATTTGAATTTGAAGCTCAAATTTTGCATGATGATAGATAGTACAATTTTCTATATAAAAAAAATATTTTATATTTGTTTCTTAAATATTTTGTATACAATTCTTGAACTATATAACTAAGATGATATTTTATACTATTAACTATATAAACTATGTTTAAAATGCATATTATATATTTTTTAAGGTAAGGTCCAATGAAAGCTATTGTTGTGCAAAATTTGAGCACCAAACTCAGCTCGTACAAAGAGAAATCAAAAAGAGAATTTACATAAGGGAGTAAATTGAGCAAACTTAAATTGTTTAAGGGAGTAAAGTGAGCCAAGATTTTGTTCGGGTGTAATTTGGACAAACTGGATTGTTCAGGGGAGTAAAATAGACTTTTCCCTTCACAAGAAGAAAATTCTTCACAAACAATAACAATATAATGTAGGTAGAGAGAGGGTAGTGTTGGATGCCACAGCGGCATATGAAGAAGATATTGTCGTATTTGTTATCTGAACAGCAGAATAGATACCAAAACTTGGCACTGAGATATCAACACTTTAATAAGAACGCATGAGATGTAAAGAAATGCACTGATGATTTGTTCCTGCTTCCTTCCATATAAGCACCAGGGAACCTTAGCTTGCTTGTACCTGTGAGTACTCAGTAAGAGTTAGTGCTATATATGGCACTCAAAGACAGAAGAAAGATGGCTGCCGCTGCTGTGTTGGTTGCCGTCCTGGTGATGTCCTCAGTTCTCTCGTGCACCTCTTCTGGTACGAGCAATCATGCATTTCATAGACCTACCGTTACTGCTGTCCTCCTAAAACATAATCTACAGACTGATTCATTATTGAGATATGCACCAGTTGGCCGAATTTGCATTGCATGTGTGTGCAGAGTATAACAAGGAGGAGTGCAACGAAGTAAGATATCAATGCCGCAATCATATGTGCGGAAACTCATGCAAAACCAAGGCCCGGTCGGAGGGCAGTTCATATTACAGATCAGTATGCCAGGGTAACCTTGAGCGGTCCACATGCTGCTGCACAGTACATCCTCCCCTCCATTAGAGACCAATGATAGATCAATAAATTGCATGCAGACATGTGTAATGAATAATCAGCCTATGCATATGTATATACCTATCCATCCAGTGAGGATTTAATAATAATATTATATAAACATCAAATCGTATATTTTTGCTACCTATCTTGTTGTTTGTTAAGACCTTAAGTTTTAGACATGGAAATAAAGGGAAATAAAGAAAAGGCTTGTACAACGCATGATGCATCACACTAGTGTTGTCGCATGTCTAGATCTAAAGCGACTCATGAGCTGACACGACTACAAAAAAGCTATACAATGACGTGCTAAAAGTGGTGGTGGAATCAATGTCTACCACTAAGCCACCGTCACTACGAACGAGAAATCATATTAGTGAAAACAAAACCACCGCTAAATAATTTCGTAGCAATGGATGAAGTGCGCTACTACATGCTTAAACGCCCGCCACTACATTTGTAATAGAAAAATAAAAAAAGAAAAAGAGAGCCACCGCCACCGCCGTCGGGGGACGGGTGGCGCCGGATCCGCATGGGGGAAGGGAGCTGCCAGCGACGTGGGGGAGGTGTGGTGCCGGATCCGCATGGGGGAGGGGAGCTGCCGACGACATGGGGAGGGGCGGCGCCGGATCCGCGTGGGGGAGTGGAGCCGCCGAAGGTGTGGGGGAGAGCCGATGCCGGATCCGCGTGGGGGAGGAGTGCCGCTGGTGGCATGGGAAGGGCCGTCGTCGGATCCACATGTGTGAGGGGAGCCGCCGCCGCCAACGGCGTGTGGGGGGGGGGGGACACTGCCACGCGTGAGGGAGGGGAGCCGCCGGCAATAGGGTTCTATCTCACTCTGTTTTCCCATCGGTTTGTGGGTGATATGATGTACTCTTTAGCGATTGAACATTCATCAACTTGAATAATTCTCACCAAACTGTACTCACAAAGATTTTGTCTCCGTGGAGTATAGAATAGGGAATAGAGTCAGTTGACCATGTAATTTGACTATATGATCCAACACCACCTTAGCCGTAGTGACCACATAATGCACTGAAAGGGTGCTTCCATTAAATGAAGTGCGCATACTTCATGAAACGGTCGACCATGACTAGGATGACGTTGGATCTATGAGAGAGAGGTACTCCCACAGTAAAGTCCATAGAAATCTCTTTCCAAGCTCCATCTGGTACTGGTAGTGGTTGTAACAGTCCATCTGGGTGAACCTTCTCGTGCTTGGCTTGCTGGCAAATGGTGCACTGCTGCACTGAAACGCCTTGATCCAGACATTCCAAGGTTTTGTTTTCCCAATGACACTACACGGGGCTGTGTTGTTTCAGCCAATAAAACCACAAAATTGCATCATAAGCTTCGAGGTTTAGAACTCTCATATCAATACGAAATGTGTGCCCCTTTGCCCACCATTCCATTTGAGGGATCCGTTTATCACTGAGCAATGCAGGTTTGACCGGCTCTCCAGTCATATTCAAGCTCTTGAGAAAAGCATTGTTGACAAAGTTGTGAGAGCTACCAGAATCGATGAGTACAATCATTACTTGATTTTGAGTTAAGGCTCTCACCCTGATGCAATTAATCAACACCTTCAGTTCCAAAGATAGCACTGAGTGATAGTTGACAGAAATCAGCAGCCAAGGCATCTTCAACTTCTAACTAATTCAACACCTCTTTTTCAAATATCATGTCGAGATTGTTAGGTGACAGAGCATTCACTTGTGCGGTGGACTGATTCATTGCTACACCACAAACAATAGGGCGCGAGTAGAAGCAAGGTTATTAGATACCGAAGGAAAGCCCGGTCAGAACTACAAGTCTAAGTTTCCCTGCGACCTCGTTTGGCCCGTCGGAGAGCAGTCCTTGGTGTATCCAGCACCCAACAAGGATTCAGTGACCCACGTGCAAGGTCTCGCAGCGTGAGGCGAGAGCGAGAGCAACAAAGTTTCCCGACCTGTCGAGAGTTGCTCGATTCCCACATCAATCGAATGGGCTGTGATCCACGACCATGTTAAATGCAGTTTTAGCCCATGAAGGGTTTGTTCGTTTTAGCATGGAACGGGCTGGAACGTGACCCATTCCGTATGGAATGGTGTGGTCTGGTTTCAGTTCTGACCAAGCATAAAACGATCGTTCGGTAGGACCTGGTTTGGCTTGAAACTAGGCCTATTTTTACCCATTCCATGCCTCACAAGCTCATAAACATTCCATGAGATTGATCTTATGGAACCAGACCGACTTGGATGGAGTGACATGTATGGATTCACTCAATCCAGGTCTGGAGACAATCCATTTCGGAGGTCAAACCCACAGAACCGAACAAGGCCCAAGAGAGTTTTAGTCCACACGTGCAGTTTCTCCCTCGGCCCACGCTGACCCACGTCGATCCACGCCTTTCCAAACGAGGCATGGATGTGGCTCGTCCGCGATAACTTCTTCCGATCTTGTAATTTACTAGATAATCAAATAAATTACGGAGTCTACCACCACTAGACACCGTCATCATTTGCTCGAATCGTATGTAGACCACCGCCACCGCCATCGCGAGAGTCAGAACGTATGCCTTGCTGCTGCCGCCGCCACCAGCGCTGCGCGTCCCGACAACTGATGGATGCTTCCCGTTAGACAGCCGCCAGCACTTCCTTCGCCTCGATGCTAATTTGTCTATGGCCACCGGCGGCCGCTCGACGCCAGCAGCCTCAGTGGTAGAGGACCATAGTGGCTAAGTATTACTACCGGAATTTACGAATTTGCCGTGTGCCTGCGGCACACGGCGAAGGCCGTTTAGCACACGGCAAATATCTTTGCCGTAGGTGGCCTACGGCGAACCACCGACGGCGAAGTGGCTCGACGGCAAAGCCGACTTTGCCGTGAGCCTTTTATGGGACACATGGCAAAGAGCTTTGCCGTGTGTCATCTTGTGCATACGGGGACGTTAGCTTGTTTGCCGTGTGGTCATACCTAGGCACACGACAGATATGAATTTAGGAAAAAAATAACGTGGCTCTGCTGCTCACCGCGCCCCACCGAGCCGCCGCCCCGCCGCGCGTGGCCTGCCGCGCTTGGCTAAGCCGCCGCCGCGCCGCGCCGAGCCGCCGCCGCCACCGCGCGTGGCCCGCCGCGCCGCCCGGACGCCGCCGCCGCGCGTAGCTCGTCGCGCCTCGCCCACCGCGCCTCGTTGAGCCGCCGCCGCGCGTGGCTCGTCGCGCCTCGCCCACGGCGCCTCGCTGAGCCGCCGCCGCGTGTGGCCCGTTGAGCCTGGCCCGGTCGCCGCCGCCCCCGCCGTGCGTGGCCCGTCGCGCCTGGCGAGCCGCCGCCGCCGCGCGTGGCCCACCGCGCCTGGCCAAGCCGCCGCCGCTGCCGTGCCTGGCCCACCGCGTCTCGCTGCGCCGCCGCCGCCGCAGCGCGTGGCCCGCCGCGCCTGGCCTAAACGCCGCCGCCGGGAGTGGGAGAGAGAGAGGAGATAAGGTTGTGAGAGAAGGGGAAGGAGAAGAGATAAGGTTGTGAGAGGGAGAAAGAGAGGAGAGGAGATAAGGCCGAGGCAAAATTTTGGATCGGATGCGCGGGTTACGGGAAAACGGTTGCCGTGTGCTAGAAAAGGTTGCACACGGCAAAAATCACTCTTTGCCGTGTGTCACATGGATCTTTGCCGTGTGTCACCTCGTGGCACACGACAAAGAGCATTTTTTCTTCATATTTTTTCAAGAATAAAATGTTTGAATTTGTTTTAAAAACCAACATAAGGTATTATGTCTATTGTCTATAGCAAAAATTATCAGTGAAATTCTAATTCGAATGTTATTGCATCTACGATCGGAACTTCATCTTCTCTATCATTTATGAAACTTCTTCAGGAAAGCTTCAGTTCATAAACATCGTATACGTGATAAAATAGGCAAAACCACCTCAACCATTTACCACAGACTTCGTACATGGTAAAAGGATATACGGACAAATCTCATGAATTTTAGACTTCGTTTGAATTTTATACCATTTAAAAACTATTTTATCCCACCGTTGTTCAAATGTTTCGTGAATTTCGAAATTTCATTTCAATCACTAGATAAGGCCTTACGCTTGCCTCAGTATCATAAATATCATTTTTTGAGTCATTTTATTCTATTATTTTATGCACTTACAGTTCAAATTGGACTTATACAAAAATAATCTTTTGAATGAAATAAATTGATTAAATATAGTAAACGCAGTGAGAACTACCTCAAATTGGAGCATAGAGAATCAAACAATATATGTGAAGAGGAGATAATGTTTTTGAGGTGAATGCTAACTTTTTTTTTGATTTGCCGTGTGTCAAGAAGAAACACACGGCAAACACCACTCTTTGCCGTGTACCACATTTTGACACACGGCAAAGAGTGATGTTTGCCGTGTGTCAAATTTTGGCACACGGCAAACCGTTGATTTACCGTGTGTCTTGTTTTTTGCCGTGTGTTTGGTGAAAAGCACACGGCAAAGGGTCTCTTTGCCGTGTGTCCGTCGGAAAACACACGGCAAATAGCGTGGCACACGGCAAATTCTCGTTTTCCGGTAGTGTATGGCCCTCGTCATACCTTAATTTGGCTTCCATAATTATATACTCTTACTTTTCAAGTCATGAATCAACGAACAAACATTTAATTTTTTGTAGGGAGCAGCAATTTACAAGAGGAAGAAAAAAATATGTTGTACTTTGTCATAAGAGGTCTATACAATGTGGTTAATCAGATGATAGAAGAGTTAGCCTAGATAATTTGTTCGATATTTTTTTATGATCTGCAAATAGCGTGGCACACGGCAAATTCTCGTTTTCCGGTAGTGTATGGCCCTCGTCATACCTTAATTTGGCTGCTATAATTATATACTCTTACTTTTCAAGTCATGAATCAACAAACAAACATTTAATTTTTTGTAGGGAGCAGCAATTTACAAGAGGAAGAAAAAAATATGTTGTACTTTGTCATAAGAGGTCTATACAATGTGGTTAATCAGATGATAGAAGAGTTAGCCTAGATAATTTGTTCGATATTTTTTTATGATCTGCACACTTCGCCACACCTTAAATTTTCTTCGCCCTCCACCACTCCACCACGGGCAGCCTGCACACCGCTGGCCCCAGGTTACCTCTGGAATCGCCACATCCTAATCGGGGCAGAGAGGAAGTGGGCATGGGCAACACTTCCCTACTTCACTAGGAGAAAATGCAAAGAAGAAATTGCGATGCTGGATGAATTATTGTGCTGTTCGTGATGTTCTGTAGAGAAATCAATCTCTAGCTTGTCAGACAACAACATTCATTGTTGTTTTCTCTAAAATAATTTTTGTTCTTTCGAACAAGCTTGAAAAGTTTATATGGATCAAGTGACCTACTCACGTTCGAATGTCCTTATTTCTAAACTGGCTTGTTAATTGATAACTTTATTGAGCAACATTTCAGGGATAAAAAAGGTGAAAGAGATTATGAACGATTTTCCTCCAAATAATCACTGTTTCGATAATGCCCATACTACTTCGTACTACTTGTAGATACTGCTTCATACTACTTAAAAGACTCGTGTAGTATGAATGCATCTTAACCATCAGATCAAGAAAAACAAACAGGAGGGCGAAAACCAACTTTTAATGTTATAAAAGTAGCACACCTTCAACTGTTCCACCATTTGAGTTCCATGGCTTGTGCGGTCTCTTCCTTCATACTACCATGGCCTTGCGCATTCCTCCTTGACTTCAGCTTGGATAATTTCTCTTCCATTGCTTTTGACATTGGACTACAATGTAGGATCACACACAATGCAGCAAATATTGCTTTTTAACTAGTGCAGTGAAACCATTAAAACAATGACCACCAACCAGCAGCGAGTTGTAACAATTTAGTATCTTGCAACAAAGAAAACTTCGTGCGCTGATCTTCCAGGCAGAAGACATCTCCACTCTGGCAGCGCTTCGTGCGCTAGCCCGGGATATTGAACTTTGGAGCCACAGATACAAGAAGCACAAGACCGACATGCTACTATGGCACGATCATGTCTTCAACTGTTATCCCCCTCTGTAATTTCTGCTCGGTATGCCGAGCGCTTGACTCTTTGTCTAAACCTGTACCTTGGTTTTCTTACTTTCGTTATTGAATGAAATTCGAGTAGGTGGGGGATCCTCTCCCCCCCCCCGAATTACTCAAAAAAAAAAAAAAAAAACAAAGAAAACTTTTTGTGATCAGTTCCCTGGATCCACCCTGCTGCAGATCTTTGGATAAATGTGAATATTTTTAGAATGATTTTTCTTCTTTATATGAAGGGTAGACAATATAATCGAAACTTTTATGACTATTAAAATAAATAGGGTCATGCAAGTAGTTTATTTTTTAGATAATGGAACAGGGTCCCAGCCTCTACACCTTCAAGAAAGGTGTACACAGCAGGTTCTTTACAACATGGAGAGCGCTTAGGCTCACAGAACACTCAATAGAGTATCAATGTAGGCAAACAAAAGAAAGTTCTTCGCAACAGAAACAGAACTAGACTGCAATCCTATTCGAAAACATGCAAGTAGTTTATTAATTTATTAATTTTTTGCTCTGTCTCCCCCCCCTCTCCTACTACTAATCCATGAAAGAACTTTTAATGTTCGAAGAAGGGAATTAATCCAATTACTAAAGAGCAACGTGTTGCCTGTGCACTGCTATCTAGGATAGGGTTCTACTTCTTTTCTCCCTCTCCGTTGATGTTGTTCAATCCTACTCTTCCATTCGGTTTAGTTCGTAAGATAGCTGAAGATTCGATCGACCAGTGGAAGTTCAGTCATCACAAGCCACATGGACGGTAGGTAGATCTCGATGACAAGTAAGCCTTGATCTTAATTTAGTTGACTTAACGACTTTATTTTGATTATGAATCCACCACTCTCTGACCTTCACCAGGCGCTCCGCGTGCTAATTTTTTAGACTAGCAACTACAGGTAGGTAGCGATCCTGAATTCCTGATTAGAGATGTGGATCGCCGTCATATGGTCCTTCAGCCGCGTCCCTGGCCAAGATAGATCTGGACCCACACATGAATGCGCTGCAGCAGCGGCCGGGTGAGAGGCCGAGAGATCCAGCATCACGCGTCTTCGGAGCAGTTCGACGTCTGCTAGTAGCACGCAAGAAGCAACCATGGCTCCCAGGACTAACTGCACCGCGCTCTTCTGAACTCGGTCCGGTGAGTAACCTTAGTACCTTCCTTGATTTTGCGTGCAGATCCATTCCAGTAGTATCATCCATGATTATCCAGCTGCTCCCATCGTCCCAGCTCCCAACAGCTAGGTTGATCTTAATAATTTACTCTAGGGGAAAATATTCGGTGCAAACCACTTATTTGGTGGAAACGAGAAAACCCTCTTAAAAACTATATTTGTAAATTTTGAAAAAAAATCTGAAAATATATGTTGATGACATGATGAAAAACATGTACAAAAAATTCAGCTAAACTAAGAAAAATTACAGCACATGCTCCTTTTTGTCTCTCTCTCTCTCTCGTTCTTCGTGATTTGTTATTTGTACATCGTTTTGGACTTGCAATTTTGTGTGCATATTTTCTATCATGACAGGTACATGTATACCAAATTTCAGATTTGTTCAAAATTTCTAAGTATGTCTTTTCAGTGTCTTCACAATTCCACCGAATAGCTAGGTGGTTTGCACCAAATATTTTCTAGTACTCTACTTGTGTGATGCCGCCATGTTTTGAACATTATGATCACTTGCAGTAGTTAATAATTTGACAGATACCATAAAAATAATATAGCAGGTAAAAAATTATAAAAAACATATCTAAAGATTTATAAATCTCTCGTGCAGTTTACGTTTTCTTCTATAGCTACTTGCTGGGTCTAACTAACCTCAGCTGCAAATGCAATTTGCAGACAGGAGCAAGCTACATGAGTAATAGATCTCAGTTGCCAATGGCCCAATGCACTTTGTAAATGGTCTTCATCAGAACTCTGATCAGTTGCAGACAATGGCAGATATAGTAGTAGCGCTAGGAGGGTTCGTTGGGCCAACCATCAAAACTATCAAAACTTTCATTGAGTTTGTGCGTAACACAGCCACAAGTTATGCTTACAACCTAACAGAGCTGGAAGATCTGGCAGCACAGCTGGATGTTATCAGGAGCATGGTGGATCGAGCTGGGGAAGAGACCTGCGTCAACAATGCAGCTGCGGTTGCTCAATTGTGGCGGCTCAAGGATGCCATCCACAACATGACAGGCATCATCCTGAACAAGCTTCACGAGGAAGTGCCTGCTGTGCGGAGAGCCATTATTACGTTTGGAACGTGGAGGCATGTCAGCAGCGGCGCGGCCGGTGCTAGCAACAGCAACAGTAACAACAAATCCCTCGACAATCTAGCAGATTCGATCGAGCACATACGCCAGGATCACAAGAGGCTGCAGGATCTCAACCAAGTCTCACCGTGCAAATGTGGTTTATCGAGGCTGGGCACAGGTTCGATGCCTACGGGGAACAAACATTTTGGGTACGAAAGGGAGTATGAAGAGCTGCTGAAAACACTCCGTTGTGGTCATGCTGGAATTGTTGCCATAATTGGCCATGCTGGGATGGGGAAGACAGAGCTTGCTCGGCGAGCATTCAACAACGAAATTGTTAGAGCCCGGTTCGACCTCCACATCTGGGTATGCGTCTATGGCAAGTTCACTGAGACTGATCTTTTAAGGGAGATCTGGAAGTCCGCTTACCGCCGTGATCCTTGTGGTGAAATGACTGTTGCTGGTCTTCAACGGGAGGTGGAATCAGCATTCGGGAAAAGGAGGTACCTTCTTGTTCTAGATGATGTATGCAACGATGAATCGGCGGCCAATGATCTGAGCCGGAGGAACACCTGGGACACGGTGTTGGCACCATTCAAGCACAGTGGAAAGCGAGGAAGTCGGATTTTAGTGACAACCAGGGCTCAGATGTGTTCGGTGACACTACGTGCGGGTGCACGCATCGAACTGGATGGGCTAAGTAACGCTGCAATGGTCCTCCTGCTCAAGGAGACTGCATTTGGTGACCAACATGTCGTACATGATGGTCAGGTGCCAGTGGAACTTCAGCGTGTGCTTAACATCAACGTTGGCCAGTTACATGGCTCCCCGCTAGCGGCTCAACAAGTGGGCTCCCTGTTGAAGGACAATTGTGATAGCAGGCAATGGAAGGAGAGATTGAACAAAGACCATCATGTGGCTGTCTTCGACAGGCATCTCTCCAGCTTTCAGGATCTGCCCCCGCACCTGCAGCGTTGCTTCGCATTCTGCAGCATATTCCCCAAGAAATGGAGGTTCGAACCTGGCAAGCTGACCATGATGTGGGTGGCTCTTGATTTCGTCGAATCTCCTCCTGGATCTAATTCTGGTGGGATGACCAGGGAGGAGGAGGAGGAAGTGGCAAGAAGTTATTTCCACGCCCTTGTGCAGCGTTCCCTGTTCCAAGAAGCTGCCACGGCCAATGACAACTCAGAAGAAAGCTACTATGTGATCCACGAGCACATCCATTCCATGATACGGAGGGTGTGTCCGGCATATTTTCAGAGCATCGATGGTCGGAATGATTCTGTCGCTCTCACTGTGTGCCACTTATCTATCACAACCAGCCGTCTCTCTCATGTAATACAAAAGAGACAGTCAAAAGTGTTGAAGAAGCTACCACTACGAACGTTGCTGGTCTTCAATGATGATCCTTCCTCAACCTCATACACGGGCTCAGTCATAAGGTTACTCAAAAAATGTGAAGGAGTGCAAGTATTGGACATTTCCGATATATGCATAAATGCATTTCCGGACTGCATTGTTGATAAGATGGAGCATCTGAGGTACCTGGGTCTTCCTAATTCCATCAACAACCTTGGTGATCGCCTCCGGAATAAGCCATTACATGTGCAGACATTGTACCTCAAGTCAGTTGCAAGGATGGCTTGGATTGGAGGCTTGGAAAAGCTGCACGGTTCCGTAGAGTTTGACGTAGGCAAGAGGGAAGAAGAAGGGCACGACATTGGGGAGCTAGAGAAGCTCAACTCTCTCCGTCAGGTGCTCAGCATAATTGGCCTTGAGACCGTCCGAAGCATGCAGGAAGCTATGAGTGCTCAACTTGGTAACAAGGAATACTTGAAGGTTCTGAAGCTCCAATGGAGGTATTCAGATCAGCAGCCAGCCCAAGCATCAGATTCGGGCGTGCTCGAAGGCCTGCAACCTCATCCCAATCTAGAGAAGATGCACATCGAAGGGTATCTTTGGATCACATTACCTGAGTGGCTGGAGGATCCCGACGTACTGCAGAACCTGAGGTCCCTGTACCTCAAAAACTGCCGGGAGCTCAAGGACCTGCCTCTCGTCGGTAATCTCCCACATCTGAAGCTTCTGAATATCAAGAATCTATGCTCCGTGGAGACAATTAGCCATAGGTTCTGTACCACCGGCACGTTCGAGTCGCTGGAGAAGCTGGTGTTAGAAGGTATGCCTAGGCTGGTATCATGGGAAGCGGAGCCCATCATCTGCTCGCCAATACTGTTCCCGAAGCTCAGGGACGTCAAGATCATTAGCTGCCCCAAGTTATCATCCTTGACCGGCCTCCTATACTGCCGCAGCTCCCTGATAGACCTGCATGTGGAGAAATGCCGGAGGGTCACAACAATTTTTAGTAGATGCAGCTTTCCGTTACTCACAACAGAGCCTTACTTATCAAGATGCCCAGGCCTGCTGTTCAAGGAGTCACCACCGAAGGGTGAGGTTCTTTATAGGTCTTTTTGTTTGCTCCTCATTTTATTTGCATTTTTCATTTATCATAAGATATACTCCTTATATGTTATTCCAATTCTGCGAGACCCCTGATCCATGTCAGTGTATGACAGTAGATTATGTACAAGGGATTTGGAAAATTTACTGTTATGTTTCCCCATTTATTGTTGGTTCTAGGGTCGTGCCACAATTTGGCAAGCTCATATTGTAATAATTTTCTCAATGAAGGACAAATGCAATAATGATGCTCAAATAAGGTTATAAGGTTCGGTGATTTGTAACCAGTTTGCATTTTTTTCCATTTACAAGAACAGTTTCTTTTGTAAATTCATGTTACTACATTGTTACATCTAGTTAATACTTTCTTCTTATTATTTATTATCATCATTTAAGCCAATTCCTAATTGTTTAGGGCATGTTTGGTTCATAGCCAAACTTTGCCACGCCACAACTTAGTTATGCCAGAGATTCTTAGACGACTATTTGATTCAATACCACAATCGCGGCTTTCCACACTTTCTTAGCCACAGGTTCTCTTAGGCGACTAATTGGTTCAATACCACTTCGGCTTTTCACACTTTCTTAGCCTTGTATCCCACATGCCATAGACTCAATTTCTTATCAAGTTTTGTCATAAGTGTGACGCCAAATTTCTTCACCAAACTTTTTGTGACAGCCACACATTGACTAAAGTTAGACGTGGCAAAGTGTGGCTAGCAACCAAACAGGCCTTTATTATCAGCATTCAAGCCAATTACTAAGTTACGGGCGTCAGGACTAAGGAAGATCAGCAGGGTCTCATGAAGGCATGCACCGTGTAGTTAGGGCTAATGTTTTGCAAAGGATGCAAGAGATTGCACTTTGCTGGGATCCTGTGGTGGAACATGCTTTCCAGGGAAGGCACCATTGGAATTTCAACTCTCATGAATGAAGGAGGTTAAGGGCAGGGGCGTCAAGGCAGTGGCGGAGCTAGACTAGAGCTCAATCCTGCGGGGTGCAGCTCCTTAAGAAAAGTTTAATCTCTACCTAAATATATGGTGGAAATTTGCTGGACATAGTGTAGATTGTACATTTGTGTGGGTCCGACCGTAGCGAGGTTAGCACAACACTGTGGAAGCACCTGGTGGCTGGAGCCACTAGTGATGGCAGAGGACGGCGGTAAGTCTGTTCATCCACGATTTGGGAAACCGGCAAGGAAACCGACATGAAGCTGGAGAGATGTGGGTTGTTCATTGTATACAGTAACTGTTCACCTATAGGTATACGGAAGTCTGCCCGTGTTTCCCTAATGCATTAGCGACAAGTGATTCCTTCACACCGGCGCTACAAACCACATGACTACAACATGACTGGGCCTTTCACTCTTTCGATACAATGTTCCATCTTTCCACATCTCTATCTCTATATCTCTCCTCGTTTTTTCAATGCATCCATATCTATTTTGAAACGGAGGGAGCAAGTCACAAGTAGTAAAAGTCAATTTTGTTTTATATTAGTACTAGAACCAGCATGTAAGAGCAACTCTAGCAATGACTCCTAAATCAACCTCCTAAACAGTCATTTAGGAGTTGGCTCCTACCGTATCGGGCCAGCAAAACGATTTGAACTCTAGTAGGAGCCCCTGTTTGTGCCCCCATGTGGGTCCTGCTTCTACTCAGCAGCAACAGCAGCAGTACAACCATGGCCCAAGGAAGAGAGTTGGCGTCCAAACAGGCTGGGCATCCCGAGCAGATGATCGGGCACGACGCTAGTCGTCTGGCGAGCATAGTGTGAGAATAGGGCGGTCCAAGCGTTTTTGGATTTGGCTAGGCGCGGTGGCCAGGCCAGGCAATGCGCCGGATTTGGCGATGATATGCGACATGGCGACCTCGCTCCACCTACGACACGCGCGAGAACGGGACATCCGCAACCAGCATGAGGGTTGTCCTGGGCGCGGCGTGGGGAGGCTAGGGACGGGCAGGACGAAATCCCGACGACGATTTTTGGAAGCGGTAGCAACTACGGTCCGGGAGGTCGACCATCGCCGGACATGGCGCCGGGGGTAGCACCGTGCTGTCGATCGGCGGCCGTGCCCGTCCCCGACCTCTCTCGCGTCGCCAGCCACACCCACAACAGCCCCCTCAAGCTCGCACCCCTGCCCGCGAGCCATCCACCGGGCCCATTCTGCCCATAGGCTAGGGCGCTGGCGGCTAGCCGTTGCGTCGTGGGCAGCAGGTAGCATGCCGCACCCGCCTGCCGCACTCCACGAAACCGGTGTAGATCGAGGTCCATCGGAGCGACAGCGGGAGGCAGGGAGACATGGTATTGCGGTACCGGGGTTGGGGGCAGATGCACGACTAGCTAGGAGATACGTGGCAGCAGCGACACCCCGGACGGGACGGAGACGACAGGGGCGTGGGAGAGAGAGAGAGAGAGAGAGAGAGAGAGAGAGAGAGAGGGAGGGAGGGAGAGAGAGGGAGGCTGCTAGAGATATATTTTTTGTCAAACGTCCTAAATTAGAAGAAGAAGAATGATTTAGGAGCTTGGAGGGCTGCTAGAGATATATTTTTTGTCAAACGTCCTAAAATTTAGGATTAAGGGCTGCTGGCAAATGTATCTAGTCAGTTCAATCATCCTCAAACTTGATCTTGTCTATAAATAGGCCACCATGCCCATATGAATGAATTAAGCTATTCTACTAAAGATCCAGTTCACGGATTGACCTTCCTAGTCTAAGTTTAGCTTCCAACAGGGCAAACAAGATGAAACACTTTCGCAAACATCAATTGGCACACACCTCAAATAGATGATAAAGGTCCAACATTACTGTCTATCACAGTTTTGACATCATAACAAATAATACAATACAATTATTCCAAAAATCCAGATAGTAGATATACTGTCTGGAATTTTATTCAAATGCTGAACATAAATTAATCAAGAACTTAAACAGAACTAAAACATGTGAGGGTACCAAAAACACTGTAGAATCAAGCTCATACTGAAAGGATCCTCGCAGGGTAGCTACCAACTGGCAGTAACATGTTTGGAAACTTCAAAACACAGCAACGAATAGGCACAAGTGAACTATAGCACACCAGGGTGAACTGAAGCTTCTTTCTGAGTTTTGCACCTGGAATATAAAGATAATGTTCCCAAACAGAACCAATTAAGAAAACAGCCTTCGGTTCAAACAATATATAGCAAACACTATTTTGCAATGGTGGGCCATATGAATGAAGCAATGGTGGGCCATAATTCATGTGATAAAGAGATAAAAGCATGCATATAAGTTCATGATTAGCTGCTCAGGAAAATGCCATATTCTTTTGTCGGAAGCATAAATCATACTTCAAGTTGATTTGAGTTATCGTGAATTATCTCAAAACTCTGGCAACTAGTTGAAGGTATCTAACTCATCTAACGTTGCTTCTAGCTCTAATCCATTGGAGGTGGAGGTACATCAAACAGGCAAGCCAGTTGGCCCCTGCCATCATCCACAGGCCGCATTCCTCCCAGCTAAGGTAAAAAAGCATCAGCCATGCTAGGAGCTGCTCTATCGAAAACACAATGGTTGGAGTGATTCCAAACAGTCCAAGCACCCAAAACTATGGAATTGAGGCCATTTTTATATTCAATACAGAATTTATATAGAGAAAGAAATTATATTCCCTGTTTTGATTTGCACTCATGCATTGATTTTTTTTTAACTCAATTAAGATTTCCACTAAATATGGTCAGACATAATTTAAACAAATACGATAAAAATTGATCTATGTTTGCTACAGCATCAAAGACCAGTTTGTGACAGGAAAATCTCAGCAACCACACAGGAGCAGTAAGGGAAAGTATTGAACAAATATGTGACACAAAATAATCTCTTTGATTCAGTAGGTTCACATCTATGACTTCGCAATTCATCAGCATGCACAATGCATGTAACTAAACAACCACTTAGTGCGTGGATGCAGTGAACTGTTACGCTGTTTTTTAGGTATGCTAGTGAGTTTTCCGTCATTATGATGCAGGAATAACAAGAAAAACGCTATGCGTAGTGTTTTCCTAAACACACATTTAGATGGTCATTATGAGCATCTTAACACGTGCAAATGGCGATAAACAAACAGTCAAGAAAAAAAAAAGGGGGGGGATGGCTCAAACACCGAGACCGACTTGACACAGTTTTGGATGCCATGCAGCCTGTGTAGGAGCACGTTCAGGTGATGGAATTGGAGATTGGATGAGAGATTGGGCAGAAAAGAGCAGCAGATCAAGTTGGCTGAGGTGCTGTGGCGTACATGCCGTGTGGCCGCATACACAACCAGGAGCTACCGCCGCATCCTGCGCTAGCTGAGGTGTTGCAGCCGACCATCACGTGTGTACGAGCCCAGGCTCAGCGTGGAGGAAGGAGCGAGGGAAACCGTAGGGGCAGGAGAGCAACAGGAGCAGAGGGCACAGAGGAGTCAAGTACAGAGCGCAGGGAGAAGGAGATGCAGAGCAGAGGCGGCAAAACAATGGCAGTTGGACAGGGTCACACAGGTGTAGCTGGACTCAGGTGCTAGAAGATAAGGGGAGGGGACACGATGGGCTGTGATTTGCTGTTGGGCTGGGCTAGTCCAGCACATTCTTCTTCCCTCTCTTTTTTTCTCTTTTCTTTTCCTTTTCACTGGTGCTACAGTACAAGCCCTTTAATCCATGTAAATAGTGTTTAAACACCGTCTAAACAGACTAAACGATAAACAAGGCCTCACGTGTGTCCACCATTTACGTTTTCATCAGCTATGCATGAAGAATTGTAAAATCTTGGCAGGCATATTTAGGTACAGAAGTTTAAGTCAACATATGCCATATTGAGCTAAACAACTCAAATAATACCTGTTGCAAAATGCTCGAGATGCATAATTATGATTGTTGCAGTTACTGCACATCCAGTCCCCTTCACGCCATCTGGCCCTGGTAAGGTAGACAAAACAAGTGTAAGTCAGTTAGCTAAACAATATCTACTCAGATGAAAGTGAGTTATTCATGCAAGTTTGCATCATGCGAACTTTTTTTATTCTGGCCCCTGTCTGTCTAAAATTTTAAAAATGACCCCTCAGTAACTATATTTCTAGAATCTGGCCCATTTAGTCACTCCAATCTGAATGGCGTGACACATGAATATGGTCACACCAAACACTTTGGCGTGACCAAATGATACATAGGAAAATAGGCTTGACACATAAGGATTGACTACGGTCACATTTGGTCACGCCAAAGTGAATGGCGTGACCATATACATGTGTCATGTCAAATAGTTTGGCGTGACTAAAAGAGGCCAGATCTTGGAAATTTAGTTTGGTGTAGGCTACTTTTAAAATTTTAGATGAAAAAGGGACAAAATAGAAAAAAAAATTGCACCACGCCTGCAAAATATGTTTGCATAAAGCAGAAAGTTTCATGGAGAATCCATTCAACAATCGCTTGTCAAAGGCCACAACTTATTTCAAAAGTTTTCCCCTACAAAAAAGAACTTATTTACTGACAAGCAACTATACTGCATACTAGATTTTTCTACCCATATATGTATATTGTGCCAACAATACAAATGATATTCCCAATTAATACATAAACAAGGAATAACAGGGTGGGCACAATTTTGTGCAACCCCAAAAAGTCTCAAATCTAAACTAATTTTAATTATCATTTTATCAATATCCCTGTTTTTTTCAAGATCGTGTTTAAATAATTTCGCTTACACTTGAACTAATCTATTGAACCTCCAACAGCCATGGTTTCATGACTTCCATTTTAGATTGGTTTTCCAGCAGCAAGTATTGCTATTCAAATATTCAATAATATTCAAGGTTTCAACTTTCCATTCCATTCTACCTGCCTTTGTTTATAATGGATCAAGCTTTACTTCGTATACAACTCATATACTAGCATCATACTACAAAGATGTTAACATAATATTTCTACATTGAGCAATATACCATTAAACAATATAGTTTGAGAGAAACTATGGGACGGTGTACATCAAATATATTTTTCCCCATGTGGTTGTTCCCAAATATATGAACCGCCCATTCAATGAAGCTTGTAAACAACTACAATTCATTAAAAAAACATTTGATAGCTGGCACAACCATCATTGATTGAGGATGAAGCTTACCCTTTGCCCGTAAAACCAGACATTGCCTGCCCGGGTGGTAATGTCATTGAGTTCCCACTGTCAAACTTGGAATATGCTGTCTGACCATTGCTGCTTCCAGCTCCGTGCTGAATACCCAAAAATAAATTATCTGAGCCTGCTGTCTTCAATCAAATTAAAACAAAATCACAATCATGAAACATTTAGGCAATAATTTGAAAAAAAAATGACAAGGCCCCAAAATACATACTGAAAGTGGATAAGTTGAATTTCCTGGATTTAGTCTTTTGTTATCCCAGTCATTGGCAAGTTCCTCTGATGCCAACCGTTTGATACCTAGCGCTGCACGAGAGAAAAAAATGTTGAGAAACAAGAAAATGTAATTTGTAGATACTATCAAAAGCCGCCACTGAGTTAGTACATGAAACATTTGACCAAGGAAAGGAAACTTTTATTAAGTTTCAGAAATTCATTACAACAGAACAAAAAAATGAGGGCTACAAAATGGAGCAAGTCTAAAACTTCTAGCAACATATGTTGGAAGACAAAAGTGTTATGTTAAAGTTACTAGCATGAATTCATGCCCGTTGTGTAAGAAAAACTCATAATTTGAATTTGTATGGTGCATTTAGCAAATAATGGAAAGGAGAACAGGGTACAAAGGAGGGACTTGGACCTTTAGTCCGAATCTCTCGATTAGATTGGCTTGTCATGGGAGTTGAGACTTAAATAGTGAATCCTATTTCTATGATTATTCCACAGATTTACAAGGACGGAGTAGAAATTTAAGTTGTACAACGAATTGTGGATGGACATACAGTTTTTACGGGTCACCCTTCCTCAAGATAATGGATTGTAAGGATTTCATCCAGAAACTCCCATCCTCTATCTCACCATTCATGTTCCCACAAAACAAATAAGTCATCTTGAAACCCATCCTCCTGCTCCCATTTATCTTACTACAATAACCCTAAAGTCCCTAACCAAACACACCTTTAGAGTTGACTGGAAGATGCAATGCAAGGCAGAAAATTGTTTGGCGGGAAAGAAATAGCATCATAGAATGTATATCTTTAATTCTTTATGCAATACAATCATACAAGACTTCTAAGTTCCAAATATAGCACTTCAATACTTTTTCCACATTGGTATGAGCATGAGGTAAAGAAGATATATTGGAGAATCGGAATGCCTTACTTGAAGAAGTGTCTGATTTCATTGTTGTGGAGGGAATGCCTGACGGTACAGGCGCATTACACTCTTTGCACTGGAAAAAAGAATAAGACAGTTTTAACACTTTTCTACAGGGAGAATATACTGCAGGGAACCTAAATTTAGAGCTAATATCTACATTATAAATGAAAAGTAGGTCTTCAACATGTCAGTCAAAAGAAAAGGTTGAAACCAAGCAGTATGTCCTGATTCAGAAAAGCAGGACTAAACTAGAATGATAATAAAGTATTGTCAAGTATGATAGTAGTAAGGAAGATTAGGGCATAATTACCTCAGTACGAGATGAGTAGTTATGAAATCCACAGCTACAGAGCCAGTCACCATCACGCCAGTCTTTTGGAACACCTTGAAACTGATTTGTGTTGCTGTTGCCAAACGGCCAGCCAGAAGCTCGCATCCCATATCTAGCAGCCATTCCATACGGCCAGTTTGCACTAGCAAGTAGTTGCTGCTGCAACGCTGAATTGGCAGCCATCCCAAAGTTCATCTTAAATCCAGAAGCAGAGGCCGCAAGCGTTTGTAATCTGGCCATATAACTTGCATAACCAGGCATAGCCATCCCTGCCATTTGCATTGCTGGCATTGCTGCTTCCTCCTTCGGCAGGCCACACTTTTTGCAGTTCTTTCTGGATGCATAATTATTGTTACTGCAACCTATTCATCCATTCGCCGCACAAACCAACCAGCACAGTAGGCAGCAAGACAACGCACCGAAGCACACGCACACCCACCACCACCACCACCACCAGCCATCCCGCACAAACCCATAAAAAGGAATAAACACACGCACACAAGTCATTACTCAGCACACTAATTTGTAAGTTTCAAATCTCATCTACAAATATAAAGTATTCGATGAAAACAGTCAAGCATGAGTAATAATTATAAAAGTAACAATAGGTGGAAGGAAGAAGCATGTTACTTCCGTACCAGCCTCAACATAATATCCTAGCCTAAACTTGTTTCATTTCATTTTGCAATTTATTTCATTAGGGCTGGATACTATCTATACGTGGAAATAACATCTAAATCTGCATCTAGGAACGGGATGCGATTAAGGCCAGGTAACCGTGTAGCGAGAGCGAGGGAGTACCGTACCGGTGCAGATCCAGTCCCCGGCGCGGGGGAGCCACTTGGAGTCGCGCGGGGTGTGGGGATCGACGAGGAGCCGCGGCTGCTTGCAGCGGTTGCACAGCGAGCGGAAGGCGTAGTTGCGGTTCCCGCAGCTGCCGCAGTCCCAGTCGCCCTCCCGGCCGCCCCCGCGGCTGCCGCCGCCGCCTGAGCCGGAGCCCGAGCCACCCGAGGGCGATCCCGCGCCAGCGCCGCCGCCGGACATGGCCTTGTTACAAGGGTAGGGGTAGGGTGGAAATGGAGGAGCAGCAGGTGGGGAATTTTTGACGTGAGGGAGAGGATTTGAGATTTCGGGGGAAGGAAGAGGATCCCAGGCCGGAGCGACGGGTATATTCGACTCCGACCGCTCGAGGGTTGTGTGTGCAGCGTTTAAATCGCTTTAAGGGTGTGTTCGTTTCCTGGTTCTAAATTTTATAGCTATCATATCAAAAAGAATCTTGTTATTTAGAGTCTTAAATAAAGTTTAATTATAAAATAAATTGCAGGTCCCTATACTAATTTACGAGACGAATCTAATGAGGTTAATTAAGTCATAATTAGAAGACGGTTCATTGTAGCATCACTTTAGCAAAATATAAATTAATTAAGCTCATTAGATTCATCTCGAAAAATAGCACCAATCTGTCAATAGGGTTTTGTTATTAAATTGATCGAAATATTCTTAAATAATAAGATTCTCTTTGATGTGACGAGTGCTAAATTTTAGAGGGTAGGAAACGAACGAGGCCTTAATTTATTTTATTATCAGCGGTTTTCGTTTTTTTTTTCATTCTTGAGCTCGGAATCGAGGTGGACTGGGCCTAATCAAATGTCTCACAGTTATCGTGACAGGAAAGGAAGGAAGAAGTCTATTTTGGAATTTTTTTATTAATAATTGATTTTTTTATGTATTTAACATAAATAACCGCCAAATCTATAAAATTATTAAAATAATCGCTCTGTCGCCCGTTTAATGGGCGACAGTGTAAACGAGCGACAGTACATATCGCCCAACCGAAGGGCGACAAGCGGCACCAGTGGACCTGTCGTTCAACCGATGGGCGACAGAACCATGATTTATTTTTCGAAATATGGTCAATTAAAGTTGAATTTATATTCAAATTTGAACACTATTTAAACAACTCGCAATTACGAAACACAACCTAATCCTAACAAAAATAGATGTTGATACTACTATAGATCCAATGAATTTAGATCATTTTTTCATCATTTTTGAAGAAGGTTTAGATGACTGAAAAAATGCATTATTTCTTAACAACTACCCTAATTTAGGAATTTTTTTTAATATTGTCATCATATTTGGGACTTTTCAAGCTAAAACGGGTACTCCAGTGTATACTCTATCACAAGAAAAAAATCGAAATTAATTTTTGAAACTGTCAAAGTATTTTTAATCGAGCGTTAGAGAGGATTAATAGTTAAGGTAGGAAAAAAACAAAAAAAAATAGCAATCGATCTTGTCGCCCAACCGAGTGGGCGATAGGTTCTTGTCGCCCACCGGTTGGACGACAGGTCCCACCGGTGCCACTTGTCGCTTTTCGGTTGGGCGATATGTATCTGTCGCCTATTGAACGGGCGACGGAGCGACTATTTTTACAATTTTACAGATTTGGCGGTTATTTATATTAAATAATTAAAAATCGATTATTAATAAAAAAATTCGTCTATTTTGACTCTCAACTATTCTTGAAGTCAAGGTTTTTTCATCTAATTATAAAACCGGGTATTCATCAACCTCTCTTAACTATTAAAATATTTCACTTTCCCTTCCGATTGATTTTAAATGATGGTTTTGACTTGGTCAACATGTAAGATGTGGGATTCACGTGTTAGTGACACTAACATGTGAGGCTCATATGTCGAGTATAGAAAAAATACCATCACATCTTGGTGTCACGGATATGTGGATCTCAGAAGTTGACTAGGTCCAAACCACTATCTAAAATTGCTCGAGAGAGGAAAAGTGAGAGGAGTTGGATAGTCGGTATTGTATTTGAGGAAGAAAATGAATTTTAACAAAAGTTGAGGAAGGCAAATAGACTTCTTTCCGACACATGATCTTTGTGGTTATATTAAAGCTCGCAATCAGCCATAACATCAAAAACAATCCGTGAGAGGAATGATCTTTGTGGTTGTATTAAAGCCCACAATCAGCAATAACATGTCCCAAAGACAATGTATCAGTTTCTCTTTTTGAGAATTTTGATTTTAGTTTCAATTAGTCTCTTCGGTTTTGTGGAAAAGAGATAGATGGACTGAACTGAAGCTCATTTAATATATGTTTGAATATTGAAGATAATGCATATAGATTCCAATTCAAAAAGAAATAAAATAATGGATATAGATTCATAATCCAACTACTATTTTTTCAGCACATATATTATTCAAATGACGATGATAGCAAATCATTTTCATTTCATTTCAATTTAGTTGTCAATCCAGAGAAACATTCGTAAAAGCTTATCCCGCGTGCCCATCTGACCTGGGCCGTATAGTCATATTTTCAGGAACAGCATTCAAGTCCCTTATATGGTTTTTGAGGTTTGTGCATTATTAATCAACTCTTATTTCATTGTATGTTGTATGTGCTCCAACATGTTCGTACTTAAAGCATGGCTAATGGTTTCGGCAGCGACGGACGAAATGAAAAGGCCACGTTATTTGGAGTCTTCATGGTTCCGTATAATAGAGCTGGCTACTACGTTGGCTAAAAGAGTGATGGTATTAAAGAGGTGGCAGAGCATGCAACCGTAGTGCAGGAGGTATGCGCCCGTTTAATCACCAGCAACAGGCACGAAACTAGCGCTTCTGTCTTGTTTCTGCTGCCCAAGCGAGCGACGAGCGAGTCGTCCGTTTTCTTCTCTCTCGATTTCTCACTCCTCCATGGAGCATTCAGATGACGTGGAGCTTCATTTCGCCCGCTGAGTAGGCACCAGTATACTTGCTCTTATAGCTACAGTTGCGGTATGAGTCAACATCTTTCTTGTAGAAGACATATCAGAGAAGGCACTGCCTCTTAGCCACGCGCGTGCGGCACGACTTTTTCTGGCTTTGTGCTCTCATCTTGCTTGTAACACCTTCTGTGTATCTATTTTGGACTTCGCATTTCTAACAAGTTAGCATGATTTAATAATGTCCAAACAACAGCTTTGGTTCTGATTTGAATTCTTTCAAATTTAATTGTAAACAAATCAAGCTAGTTTGTCCTAAAAAATTCAATGCTAGTTTCTAAAGTAACTAAAATTTTCTCAACAGAACTTGATGCTACCAACAATATTTGTTGTATGGCTTTGGTAAAATAAAAATCTAGGAAAATCACATATTTTTTCTTTGAGCATAAGCGCTCAAAAAATCGAGGAAGCTTAACTTTTACCTTTTCTACAAAATTAAACCATAGGGAGCTGGGGGACTTGGCCTCTTTCGTTCATGTCTATTCCAAGGTGGAACCTATCGTAAGGAGCTCTGGCATAAATCTTGGAAGTTTCTAAGTAATTTATTTTATAAAGTGGGAAAAAAGTTTAATCTACAAAAAATAAAAAATGCCTAGAATATTCCGTGAGACCCAATCGTCAGCCTCCTCCTCTCACCGTCGCGCGCCACCCGTTGCCCGCTGACGTCGGCCCCACCTGGTCGGCCGCTTTCTCTCGCGGGCCGAGCTCCCCACTTCCTTCCTGTCTGCGAGCCGAGCCGTCCGCCATTGCTGCCGCCCGAGCTCGCAATCCACCGCTCGGCTGGTCAAATCCTCCCACTAATAGTTGGGCCAGGGAACGCTCTAGCTAGTGGAACAAACACCGCCGCGATCCCCTTCCTACACCGCACGGATGTGGAGCTTTTCCGCGATGACTTCAATCTCGACATCCGTGCCAAATCCAACCTCCTCGGTGAGCCATTTCGCGTGCTTCTTCTTCCTACGCATGCGCAACTCAGTCGCGAACATTACTGATCTTTTTCTTCTCCTTTCCGTCGAAGGATCCGGCCGCATTCCTGTTTTCCCCCAACCACTACCCGCCGGCCATCTTCGCTCCGTCGAAGACGCCATCAACCAGCGAGCCTCATCGCCAATGGGGTAGTCGACAACGTTTCCTGAGTTTCTGTGAAGCTCCTGGTAGAGGAATCCGACGATTCGGTTCACTCCATCAAGCTCCAGTCGCCACCGAAGTTCCGCCTCTCTTCGTCGTCTCTGCCGGCCACACTCCGGTGCGCTTTCCACTCGGAGACCTCGCCATTGGAGACTGCCCGTCACATATTACCCATGCATACAGCATATCAAGCATAAACATTTGTCAGAAATACATTCACCGGGCTTTCGACAAAGTGTCAAAAATACATTTCAATATATTACACAGGCAAACAGGCTATAATATTTTCGGAATTTATTCCAGTCCCACTACCCACTGCAAGCAATAGCACAAAGGAAAGAAAGGCAATGCAACCGCTACTGGCTAGGAATAAATTCTTTGATGACAACTGCACGCATGACACATATGCTAGATGACCTTTGTCGTAGACTCATCATAATAACTGGTGCCTGCAACAAACCCATTCAGCCCATCCTTACTTACGAGTTACTCGATCATCAGAAGTAGGATTTTTTTCCTTGTTGCGGTAATGTACCGTACGATCAAATATCCGAATTGTCTTTCAAATACCTGCTTGGCATGTAATTTCTTAGTAATTTTTTTGTACAGTTTCAGAGCATAGACTTTTGATAAACTTTGAGACCCAGTGGCATATTTATACTGCTATTGTACACTGCTCATTGCATATTACGTATGCATACAGCAAACTATAAGTTAGTAGTAACATTTTTGGGACCATTGGTGTGTTACTGCAGAAAGTATCTTGAGGAGGCGTGGAGAAATGGCAGGTGTAGGAGGGCTATCGCACCTGTGGAGCCAATGGGGGATACAAATCGTGGTCCTTGCTAGCTTCGTGTTGCAAGTGTTCCTCCTTGCCTTCGGAGGGATCCGTCGGCGTAGCTCCTCCGCCATTCTGAGGATCGCTCTGTGGTTGGCGTACCTGTCGGCTGACTCCACGGCGATATACGCCCTGGGCCACTTATCGCTCGGCAGCAGGTCGAGCGATGAGCAGCTGGTGGCGTTCTGGGCTCCCTTCCTCCTGCTGCACCTTGGCGGCCCGGACAACATCACTGCCTACTCGCTCGAGGACAACAAGCTCTGGCTGCGCCACCTACAGACACTCACCGTCCAGGCCGTAGGTGCCGCCTATGTCATCTACAGGTACATGACCGGCACCGGCACCTTACTCCTTCTGGCCACCATCGCCATGTTCGTTGTCGGTCTTGTCAAGTATGGTGAGAGGATCTGGGCACTCAAATGCGCCGACATTAGCAGCATTGGCAGCAGCGTCGACGCTTCACATGGCGGCGGCGGGACCAAGTCTTTTGAAACATTACTAGATCAGCGATCACGTATGAGTGATGAGGAGGGAATTCTAATTGGAGCTCACTCCCATTTTGATGTCTGCAAGGGTGTGTTCAGCGGCCTCACAATGAAATCTGATTTCCCTGTGAATTTGGAGTCCAACAGAGCTGACAAAAGTTCTGTTGAGGCTTACCTGCAGAGGAACGTGTACAAGTTGGTTGAGATGGAGCTGTCTCTGATGTACGACGTCCTGTACACCAAGGCAGCCGTGATCCACACATGGTACGGCATGTGCCTCCATTTCATCTCACTGCTCGGCACAGCCACTGCATTCCTGTTGTTTCAACTAAGCATTAGCAGCAGAGGAAATGGAAAAGGGTTCAGGAGGGCAGACGTGGTTATCAGCTATTTTTTGCTGGCTGGGGCTTTGGTCCTGGAGGCCATGTCTTTGTGCAGGGCTCTAGTGTCCACCTGGACATGCTCCTTCTTGGACCGCAGGGGCAAGGGGTGGGAATGGCTTCTCCATGTAGTCACATCCCTTCGCCGGCGTGTCGGACCGGCAAGAAGGAGACTTTGGCCAGGCTCCATTGGGCAGTTTAGCTTGTTACACATGTGCACCAGCGACAGGAACGAGATAAGGAGCAGACTGGCAAAGAAGATGGGGATTGAGGACCGGTGGAAAAAACTGCACTTCTCCAGCACTTTCTCAGGTACCGACTCTTTGTCAGTCGAAGACCTCAAGTTGCTGGTACTGAGAGAGATCAAGCTGATGGCTCGCAGAAGGGACACAAGTGACAGTGCTGCAATGGATACATATGACCTTGCCTACTATAATCAACTCAACATCGACGGCACTGACTTTGACAAGATCATCATTGAGTCGCACATTGCAACAGATCTGTGCATCAGGTGGGAATCCAGGCTCCATGATGCGCAAGTTGACAATAGGCTTCTCCAGGCTACTAAGGTGCTATCCAATTACATGATGTTCCTTCTGCTGGTAGAACCCGAGCTACTGCCTGGCCGTACGCGTACCAATGTATATCACAATGCTTGCAAAGGATTGGACAGCTGCTGGAGTCGGTGCACACAGAAGTTGAGTGCTTCCAAAGAGTCACTACAAAGGATGGCTAGTCTTGCCGACTGGTTAGTGGATTGGAGTCATAACGACATGAAGCTGTTGGGAGACGGGAGGGCTTTGGATATACACGTATACGATCATGAGGTAATGGGATGAGTGCGCTTCCCAATTCGTTCATACTGTTTGAATTTCATTCTTTATTCAACTAGTCAACCTACCCACACATTTGTGAATCTAGTCTTGATATCTTCTATTATATAAATCAAAATTGCTAATCTCTTTCAAATTTTGTATTATATATACTTTATTAATAAAATCTATATATATTCCAAACCTTTATAGTGCGACAAATTTCATTTTATAATGTTCAAGATTCAAGAAATATACTTCTAGAGCATATATATGGTCAAGTGCACACTTTTGTTAGAGGTGATACCTCTGGTAACTACTTGCCACTTGGCTCGATGCACAATTGTCTCTATACTCATGATCCATTATCTACATTATAGTTTTTTTTTTAACCCAAATAAGATATTAACCTAGTGTAATATAAGAATAAGGCAAAATGTAGCTTCTTGTTGCTCGACCTTGCCATTTCTACACTTCATGATATTTTTGCTTGATGAAAGTTGTAAGATTAATTTTCCTACATCTTCCTCACTTCAACTAATCTGAACATGAAAGCAGTTAAAGATATATTTGGAAGAGAACATAAAATGCTTAAGTGTTAACTTGCCCCTTCATAGGACAACATACATGTATGCGTGATCAGTTTCATGGATTCTAGATGTTTTTCTCGTCACACGACGATCCATGTTGGTCCTTTCTACCATATCAAAAGTCCAGCACGGTGCAAAATCCAACGCTCACAAAAAAAAACTTGTAGTGCTACTTCCTATGTTTCTTTATATAAGCAATCTTAGAATGCCAATGCAAAAATAGTCTACAAAGGAAAAGTTACATACCCCTCATTTTACATTAACTTATCAATTTCTCACCTACCCACCAAACCATCAGATTATGTCTTATCTATATGAATGCTTACATTGTAATAAAAATTTTAAATGCTTCAAATACTTACATTGTGAGACGAATGAAGTATTAAGTAACAACAAAAAATCTTCCGTAGGATTCAATAAACATCTTGCAGCCTTTCAGACATAGAGCCGGCCACCGTTAGAGTATTTTCCTACCATTAGTTTGCTGCGATTCAGTCCCGATTAAAGACTAATTCAGATTGGTACTAATTTGCTAGCAGACAGAGGTAAAAGTTGGAATCGTTTTTGCCTATATATAATAAAATAGTTAAAAAAGGAAAACATGAAGTGATACATGATGCTAATTTTTTTAGAGAAATATGTGAGCCTCGTGTTGTTTAATAAAGGTATTTTTTTCTGGTTTCTTTAATGTCATTAGTTGGTAATTTAAAAATACGTAAGGGGTATTTGATCTAATCTTTTTATAGAGAGAGAGAGAGGGAGGGAGGGAGGGAGCATTTATTTAAAAAATATCTTAAACAAGTTTGGGTTGTATGCTTCTAATTGATAAGTTTGTATGCACCAACCAGTTGAACCTAAAAGCCTAAGCTGATGGGGCAGGTTGGGCAATACATTTATACTTCAACACTTCCCCTCACGTGAAAGGTCTCAAAGGCCGCAAACGTGAAAATAAGAGTAATAATACCCCGCCTCACGTGAAAAACTGTCATAGACCACAAACGTGGAAAGTAGGAGTCGGCAGCAATTTATTTAATAAATTGCGCCCGCCAGGATTCGAACTCGAGACCTCTGGCCCTGATACGATGATAAGTTTGTATGCACCAACCAGTTGAACCCAAAAGCCTAAGCTGATGGGAAAGGTTGGGCAATACAATTATACTTCAACACTAATTACCTACTACTTCCAATGATGTCTCTGAAAGCAATCTGATTAATAAATAGTCAAATAAAGTCGATCAGGAAACAGAGTGAAGCCTAGCGCTATGATATCACAACACACAAATTGGATATTCAATATCTCTCATACAGAAGATTGGAATACATAATTGTGTGTGTTAGAGTGAGCGTGGAAGTTTAACTGGTGTGTAAGTTAGTACTCTCTTTGTCTCACAATGTAAGTATTTGAAACATGTAATTTCTTTTTCTCACAATATAAACATCTCTAAGGATAAGACAAAATTTGGTTGGTTGGTTAGTGGGTGAATAGTTGGTGAGTTGAGATAAAATAAGAATTTCCCCATTAACTATTTTTGCATTGTTGTTCTAGGAATCCTTATACAAGGAAACCGATCCAATTGTCCTTTCTTACAGAGTTATTCAGCATCAATTTCCCGATTCCTCGTTTAGTCGTCACACATTTTCTTATACATTCAGACAAATAAAATAAATTCAGGGATGAAAAATCAAATGATCCACAAATCAAATCTAGTTATTACAATTTTGTATTTTTATAGATCGGCTGATTTTTGTTTATCCATAAGTCGAATTTCTAATGTTCCAATTGAAGGGGGAAAAATTCCCATGCAAAGGCACTAAATTGTCAATTATCCGCTGTTTTTGTGTATGATATTGATTCAACGGCTGAAAAAAGTGACCGATGGTTAAGCTGAAAATCACTTGTATAACCTTAAAACATGTCATTCAGACAATTTTCTTAGTTTAAAAATGAATTATAAAACTTGCCCTATTGCAGTAACATCATCAATTAAAAAGCAGAGGAAGTAATATTTAGACATGTTTTTTTTTCTTAACCTCCTGCCCCCTCTGTTTCAGCGTCATGAATACGAGATATTGCCCGAGCATGTCAAGGTTATTTATAGGGCAGCATGGAGCGCCAAAGCCGCTTGGAGCGCGCATGGACCCGACAACATGGAACGCCATGGACTTGGAGTGTTGCATCAGATGTTCAAAAAGTGGGTGCAGATGATGCTGTATGTTGCGGAGCACTGCAGCCGAGATTCCCATGCTAGGCAGCTCAGTAACGGCGGTGAGTTCATTACCATCGTCTGGCTTATGGTACACCACTTGAACTACTACTCAATACCCGCGGAGGCAATACCGATGTTTTATACCTCTGCTCCATTACCTGAAGATTCAAGCTCCAAAGAAACTAGCGAATCGTCAAGCCTCGAATAAACTGGAATCCTCGGGCTCGAATGAAACCGGCGCGCCATTGAACACTCGAATCAGTAGCTATCAACTATCAAATACAATAAGTGTTGGGAATTTTTTTAACAGCATCCAGCTGCGTCAACTTTCCTTTGTACGTGCTCGTGCATGTGTAACTTATTACTCAAATCTGTTCTGTACACAGCTGCTGTTGCCGATTCCTTGTACTCTTGCAAGGTGAGAGGCTAAGATTGTTTCCTATTCATGTTCATTGCAACTTGGATCTGCTTGGACTACTGTTATAGGGCACGGGATATCTCACAAGTCATACCCTGTATGATGTAATCCTGAGGCTAGAATGGGCTGTCTTTTAAGCTGCATGAAAATTTGTCTGTTGTCCAATATCCTGCCACAATTGTCTGTTGTCCCCTTCAGCATTCCATCGCATCAACCTCTCCTGATTTGATCAACGACATGGAGACCAAACAATATGGTACTACGGTATAGTCATCAAAGGAGTATGTATAGAGAGGTTTGCTACAAACTTAGTTCTGGACTAAAGAAAGAAGGAAAGTATTGACACTATGACCTGCAAACCCGACAGTACGGCTAGCAAGGTACAAAAACAAGTAAGAAGCTTGAAAGCTCTTTTGAAATGGAGTTCTGGTGACAGTATTGTCCGGTGCCACTAGAGGGTGACTTAGCCATTCAACGGCTAGTTCAGAAGTGTGGACTGTGGAGGACTTCTAGTTACGAGACTGTACAGTCGCTACGAGATCGGACTGTACGTGTACGATCATCAGGTTTTTAATCTGTTTTTTGGCAACCGTTAGTTTTGAGTTGGTAGCTTATATATGAGTTGTTAACTTTTGGGAGCAACTCTTGGCGGTGTGGATCAGTGGAAGATCCCTGAGAGGTCCAAGAGGAAGCAAGAGAAACACTTGGGCAAAATTTGGAGGATCTTCTAGTGCTCGAGAGAATAGCAAGAGAGCATTCAGACACTTATAGACTGGTCAAATCATAGAGAGCGGTTCATGTTGCTACTCTTGATCTATGGCAAGATCTAGACCGGGTAGGTGTTATTCATTGAGCTTTTCATGAGGGTTCTAAAGGTCTTCACAAATTTACATAGTTTCGAGCTCTTCGCTGAAAGGAACATCAAGAGAGAGGACGCCCGTGCATCCACTCCAGAAATGGAGTTTGTCCTTGATAGAGAGCATTTACCATGGAGATGGAGGGGGACAGGCGGTGACGCAACCGTGACTTCACTTGAAGTGTGAACCATGCTCGTAGCGGAAGGGTGAATTTCAGCGGGAATTGATCCAGCCAAGAGTGAGGAAAGGCGCCATCTTTATGACACATTGAGCGAAGAGACTCGTTACATGCAAGTGTCTTTCCATATCTTATACAGTACTTGTAGTTCTTCCGTTGCTTGTTGACGTAAGATAGACTCCCAAAATATGGACCTTAAACGCACGGATTAATTATAACTTTTTTCACAGAGTATTTCAAGATTTATATCAAATCTACAAGAATCAGTAAGACAACATATGAATTTTTTTTACTTTGTCTAATGGATCCTAGCATGAAGTACTATTGCATAAAAATGAATTGTTACGAAAATAAGGTTGCACGAATCAGCACAGAGTGCACCGATCAGTACGGTATGTAGCAAAAGGGGTAAAAAAATCATCAAGATTCAACTAAAGTTTTTAGCCTAAACACATCTAATACTTCTATAGCCATTTGAGTTAAAAGCAAGATCTTATTATCTCAAACAAACTATTAGTGCCAGTTCCAGTTATCAGAATACTCAAAATCACATTCTTGTTGAAAGAAAATAATCACTTCGTAACTAAAAACATTGAGGCATATAAAGCAAAACCCTGAAGAAAATAAGAAGAGATGACACTACACACGCCCATCCTTCAATCCTCATAAAACGTGGAGTGTACGATCCTCTTGCTTCCTTTTCCTATTTTCTTGGCGCACAGCTTAACAATTTGGGAGGCACACAGGATGCAGTACGTACCATTCTGGAATGTTCCTACATGTACGATAAATTGTTCCCTGGTGCAATATAAAAAGTTGATGGCACAACAGTGTCTGAAGTTTTTAAACATGCCCATATTGGAAAAGCAAGGAAAATCCAAGAAAGCTTGTGCAAACAATCCGTGATCCTCGATCCACCATAAGACAAGAAACAGCTCCAAGGTGGTCCATGTTAGCACTAATCCTGAATTGCATATCCCATGGTCCGGGTTGTTTTATGTTATTGTGACAGTTTTATAAAAAGCATTTCTAGAGGCATTTCGTCAAATGCAAACAAGCTGGAAGAACAGCTCTTGTGAAATCAGTCTTATCCTCTCAGCCAGTATACTTCCTCACGTCACTCAAAGTACCTAAGGAAGTTCTTTTTTTCGAGAACGCACCTGGGTGCGTGTTTCATTAAGAGGAAAAAAAAAAGCTAGAGAACAAGGCACTGGCAGGGAGGGCTGCCGAATGCAAGAAGTCAGCGACCTGAAGCCTGCCTTGGTCCAGTAAGAGCACTCGTCGCGGATACAAAGAAACAGAGAAACAGGCAACCTGCTTTGTCCCTGGAAGATTCTACTATTCCGCTCCTTCCAAACCTCCCAGGTTACCAATGCAACTAAGGAGTCAAAGCCCTTCCTGTGCTGCTTAGGCAGTTGTTTCCTTGCCGAAGGCCACCACTCCGCGAGGGCATCGTGAGGAGCCGGCGTCAGCTGTTGCATTGCTACCGACCGGAGCACTCGGAACCAAATCTCTCTGCTATAAGTGCATCCGAGCAACAAGTGGTCGATCGTCTCTGTAGCTTGATCACAGAGAGCACAATGACCATTATTATTCATTCCATGGCGTTGAAGTCTGTCCGAAGTCCAGCAGCGGCCAAGTAATACGAGCCAAAGAAAGAACTTGACTTTGGGGGCGCCCGCACCTTTAGCAGCTCCTTTGCTCCCTGGATGCCGTATTGGCCGAGAAAGAACGCCTTGTAAGCCGAGGCCGAAGAGAATTGGCCATCGCCCGTCCAACGCCATAAGACCCGGTCTGGTGTGCCTTCCGCAAAAGTAGGCAATTTTAGGGCGGGCAATGAAATTTGTCTAGGAGGAAACGTAAAATAAACTGGAAGGGAACATGCATGCCAAAAGAACGTGGTGGCATAGGGATACTCAATCTAGAGAAATTTTCTGGGGACTGCGTGTCAGATGGTTGTGGCACAAATGGAAATCTGAAGACAAAGCATGGATCGGCTTAACTAACCCATGTGACGTGACAGACAGACTGTTATTCACGGTAACAACATCGATAACCCTGGGGATGGCGCAAAAACAGACTTCCGGAACTCAACATGGATCGGGGGATGTAAACCAAGGGATGTGGCACTGACTATATATGCGAACAGGCCTTTACCGTATTGGTAAGGCGGTGCCTCAGTAGCACCTCGTCTCGGGTTCGATTTCTATTGGGAGCGAATTTCCGGACTATGTTAAAAAAATTCTCTCGTCTCTCCCTAAGTCAAAGCATGTGTAAGACCCTACCTGGAGCCAATCGGTGCAGGCGTTGCTCCCAATTTAAAGGCCAGTGCATTATGAAAGCTCTTGCATAGGCTAAAAAAAAGGGGTCACCATGTCGGGAGGGAGGGGGTTCGGGAATTTTCTAGACCTGTATGAGAACGTCCTTCTTTTTAATACAATGCCGTTGGGACGGTCTTACCCCGGCAGGTCTAGTTTTTCTTTGTGGCACTGACTATATTTTTCTCTCTCGCACAAGAAAAATAGGAAAGTCAAAGAGACGCTCAACGCAGATACTTGGGTGTCGGACTTGAACCCAGGGTAATATTACAACCCGACACATCGAGGAACTTGTTCATTTGTGCAATCTGGTATAAGATATACAATTGAATCGGATGTCACATGACTCAATCACATGGAAACTAACTTCCAATGGAGAATACTAGGAAGGATGGCGCGCTAACGCTGCGCCCACCCCTGCCTTTACACGTGCTCATTTTTAAATATGTTGTGCTCAAACTTAAGACAAAGAAGAATATTTTTCGTTTTTTCTGTTCAGGGCATGGTATTTTAGTTATACAACAAATAACACATGATCATATATTATATGTTGGTCACAGTTCCATCTACGACACATTGCCATGTAAGTGTTTTTGACTTGAATGGTTTCACTCAATATTAGATAGAACAACTTCTTCAGGTTACAAATAAAATGTACTACCTCTGTCCCATTGAAAGTGTCGTTTTTGACTTTTCAGATTTCATGTTTGACCTCTTGTCTTATTCAAAAATTTTATAAGAATACAAAAATAAATACATTATTATTAAAGTATCACTAATGATAAATTAAGTTAGAAAAAAATATATAGTATTTACAAAAAATTTGTGAATAAGACGAACAGTCAAAGGACTATGTCTAAAAGTCTAAAACGACACTTTCAATGGGATGGAGGGAGTAATTGGTAAGTGCAACCCCACACCGCGTGGAGCCTTCGTATTGAACTACAATTGTCTTGTACTCTTGTCATGGTTATCAGATCCTTGCAACAATAAAAAAACCTCTAGCACGAAGAGAGAATAGAAACCCCACACTGCAATTTAACAAAGACACATATTAAGAACCCTCTAGCAAATAATATACAACATGATTAACACATCATTGTAATAATAGGAAATATTCGAAGTAGGAATCCACATAAATACTCCAGAAAAGAGGAGCATGTAGAGACACAGAATATGGGGTTAATTCAGTAAACAGTGAGCATGCAAATGGCAGGTAATACTACTGCATGAATGCTGAACATGTTAGTTTAATAATTGTAAGTAGGGTACCACAATAAGTAAAAAAAAAGGAAGGGATGCGGCTCTCAATCACATTGAAAACATAAATATTTTTAAATTGTAAATGGACACCTAAAACTAAATGTTTGAATAGCTGACCATATTTGCAATTATAAAAGATGAATAGATTTTTATGGATGACTAAATTATGTTTATGACCTATTTTGCAAGATAGCCTCCTCTACTTATAAATGCATTGCTTAGTCTTGTCAAAACTATAGTCAAGAATAAAATGCTGGAAAATTCTGGTAATCAGGCTACACTTATGTGCCTTTTCTTTTTTTCATGATAATATCAGAAATGTAAACCTAAGCATGAATATTGGCTAATCTTATTCCAATGACAACACACAATCAAACCAACATATACTCAAAATGGAACGACGTGCTTAGGGAGAACCAATTTTTGATTTTTTTGATGAAATTTGTGCAGTAGATAACAGACGCCTGCAGATAAATTAAAGGGCGGAATACAATTTGTAGAACAGAATCAGGATAGAGACCAAGAACCTTGAGGTGCAGCAGTGGCAAGCTCCGGGTTTCCCTATCCAGATCGGTGTCATTTCCCAAATCTGCATATTCTCTGATGGGATGAAGCTCCTTACTCGACCCAATTTCTTGTTGCTGGATCAAGCTCCCTCTATTCAAATTAGTGTCCTTTCCATAGGATCTAAGAGGGACACATGAACCATGCCTACATATATGCATGAAATGAAGCCATAATTTTCTTTTGTTGGACAGACATCAAATATCAACAGAAAAAAGATGATTAGGATGGTTAAGCAAAGGAGTTCAGCTTAAGCATACTTAACCAAAAATAAAAAGGAGGTAAAGGAAAATTGAAATTGAAACTTCAATTAACAGTAACTATCAATCAAGAAAAATAGTGATCGGTAATGGAGAGAAAACAGGAATTAAATGCACACATGAAAATTGCATGGTTGGCATCTAGTGATGACTGATGTGAATCGTAGCAACTATGTTTTCATTTTGCTAAAGACAAAACGCAAGTAACTGTAAACTGAAGATTCATTGTATGCAGCCAATTCCTCAAGTGTTTACAATTACCAATAAATGGAATTGGTTATCATTTTAACTTGTCTCGAGGGCATCCAATGTGCATTTGATAGAGGAGATGCTACAGCCTACAGTAACATATGTGAACACCACCATATCTCAAAAATACCAATAAAACTCATAGAAGGTGCCTGAAATTCATTGATAGGAAGCTGCACTAAATTCTGCAGTTTTATGGTGCCAGCTTGCCATAGAAATTTGCAAAAGATATAATATGGAATTTTGATGCGCCATTTCTAATTACTGCATAAGTTGTAAAGAAGGGCTATGAATTGAAGCTATGCTGGTAAATAAATAAACTTATTTAAAAGAAAAGCAATGCATAATTTTATGAGTGCCCACATTATTTCACATCGATAAGGTAATAATGAAGGCATGGGTTAGATTCCTGAAAAAGAGACATCAGTTTCCAAAGGTTTGCCGAAAGAAAATAAACTAAATAAGACAATGAAGCATATGTCCATAAATTTTTAGTAATTAAAGTTACAACTCACTGAATAATACCAACGTAAAAAGCTGGAAAGATAAACAGGATGAGCCCGTCACTGCAGGCATAGAGGAATCTGGAATTTCGGGCAGCAAGATGTGTAAGCCCTCAGAAATTTTAAGGCTTGCTAGTTAGGTGCACAAAGCATAACATGTCCTGCTAGTTAACTTTAATCTCTACTTTAGCTAGGATATTCATCGTTCAATGTGATATGAAATGATATAGCATAGATCACACCAACACAATAATAGAAAAGCACAGAGAGCTACAATTGCTAGTATTTGGTTATTCCAATGACTTATTGGTCATTCACGGTGAACACTTCGTTTTCAAAATCTACAATATTAGCAAACTACCAAAAAAGGTGGAAAATGGCAAACAGAAAAATGAAAACTATTTCTTCTCTAAGAGAAAACCATTTGTCCATTAAACATTAGCATTAGCTGAGGTCCCACGAAAAAAAAAAACAGAAAATGCATCAACACCCAACATTATGTAATTAGTTGCAACAAAGTTAAGTGGTGATTTCAAAGTCGATCCGAATAAACATTGTAGCTGCTTTCCCCAGTCCTACATGACACAAAAGATTACGTTCATAACAAAGGTATATGGACTTTTACTGTTTTATTTATTGTAAGAACAATTTATTTTGAATAAGAGAAGTGTCAATTTTGGTCTTCAGCAATACAAACGAAGCTTCATTCTGAAAAACCACATAAATGTTGATTTGGATCTTGAACGACACATGAATCTACTTTAGGGAAAAAGATCTTCTGATGTGTTGTTGAAAATACAACACCATACTGAGGGAGCAGGACAACCAGTTTGAATTGGAATACAATAAGATCTATTAGAGAAACTAAAGAGTGGTGTGCGGAAGAGGGACATACCAAGTTTTTGTTTATTTTCTACCTCTGAAGCACTACATGCTGCAACCAAGTTGCCACAAAAACCAAATCCAAAGTGTGGGAAGCTGAACCAGAAGCATGCACTACATGCTGCAACCAAGTTGCCACAAAAACCAAATCCAAAGTGTGGGAAGCTGAACCAGAAGCATTTATCAATCCCAGCAGTCTCCTGCCATAGATGCAATCAAGGCCGCACTAAATGCCACTTGTAACTTAGATATTTCAAACTCCCACATAAAAGCAACTAATGGGGGATGGCAAAGCTTAAAAAACATGGGAATACATGAAAAAATTGGAGCCATCCTAATGTAAGGAGAAGGTAACTAATGCTTAGGATGAAATATGTTATATCGAAATATACAAAACAAAGGTACTGCATATGGCTTAGGTACTACATCTATATTAGGATACTTGATTGAAATCCTTTTCTATTGGAATATATGATTAAAAAATCGATGATATGCTAGAACCATCTGTGACTAATGAAGATTCTAAGCCTGCACTCTAACCTAAAGGTCAGCATCTTCCTTAGTTATATTCCTAAATTGCATTTATATTTGGACGAATAAGCTGAGAATGCTTCGATGTTATATATGTGCCCCTTCAATACTACATTAAAGTTTTAGCCAGCTTTGCATAACCATTTGCAGTTATAACAAACACCTAATCCTATGCTTAATCCCCCTACAATAATAGAGCAGGGATGTAGAATCAATCACCTGTTTCAATTAGAGGGAGCCATCTGCACCCTTTGCCATATTCTTCCAGCCACTAAACCTTGATGCTCGAGCTCTATCCACGACTATGATAGTATTAGGGATCAAGAGACACATGTTCGCAAGCACGTGGTGCTGGCACCCTCAAGGTTAAAAGGAAGATACACAGCTGCGATTCGATCAATGGCCTCAAAATAAAGATACAAAGTCTTGATTCCAAAAAAGGATTCAATAGTACATTGAACTCCAATTCATCAATGAAACTGAACGGAGACAAAAGAAAAAATATTCCTTACCGGCATTTTGTCAAACACCTTTGGGGCCACCCTGAATATTCTCTTGACTGTTTGGAGTTGAGGACTACCATGGCCGTCGGTGAAAATCCTGATGGAGTTGGAGATGGCTAGCGCCCATGGATCCATCCTCATCGTCGATGTCCCGACCGAAACCCCGGCCTAGCCGCATCACCTTGCCGACTTGATCCCACGGACTGACGCATGATCTCTCCATCGTTCCATGGTGGTGCCGCCTTTGGATTTGTGCATATAACAGGACATGAGGGCCAGGATGGAGCTACGATGGGTTGGATTTCGGGAGGGAGGAACGACCAACACTGCAACTCTGTTGAGTTCCTCCTCCTTGCATCTGGACTCAGTGTCATGGCAGCGGCTCCCCTTAACAGCGTTGAGCACTTGAGCTCACCATGGCGTCCACCGCACCCACCAAGGCCCCTCCAGCTACACCGACGCGCCCAGGGTAGGTCAGGCCATGGCTACCGCGGCAACGAATTGGTCCGGTCAAGGCGATGGGCGTGCTGCTGACGGGGCATGTAGGCGAGGAGGGGGCGAGACGACGGGGACGAATGAGGAGGCTGGGATTTCGTCCCGATCTGAGGATGACCCTCTGGGTCTACATGTTTTCTTTTTAAGTCACTCCGAGCCTACGCGTTGGTCGAACGCCAAGTTTACCGCACTGAGATGCGGTAGGTTTGAAACAACGCTAAGCTGAACTATCTCGTGCGTAAATAATCAGACGGTGGAAACCAACCAAAGAGAAGATCAACGGTTAGAAATCTCAAATTCACCACAGAGCAGGAATTCTTCCCGTGATAGGGAGTTACATATATATATATATATATATATTATCCTCCACATATAAGACACAATATATTTGGTAAGCACGCACGACATATAGCACCATCATATGGTGCGTTTGGGCACAACCAAAGTGCAAAACCTTTGGATGGCTTGTCGTGCAAAGCCGAGTATGGACAACAGACACATATGCTGGCAAAATAACACCTTCTTCCCCTTATGGAGGCACACAACGGAAACATGGATTACACAAATCTAACCAAATAGATGGCCACAAACTGCATCAGCACATGAATGGTAGATGACACTGGCTACAACGGCAGGTGTCCCAAAGAAAGGCTTGCGATCGTTAATACTGCTAGTCAACTAGTAAATATTCTGTAAAAAAAGAGCTAAGTGTATCGTTACTCCTGGCAAAAATCAAGGAAGAAGCGCGATGCAAAAATCAAGGAAAAAGCCCGAGTTTGGACATGGAAAATGCTTCACATACAACCCGTTTGTATGACTGCATGTTACGACCGAAGATCTGATGGTTTAGAATTTCAAAAGAGTAAAATAGGCTAAAGGTCCATGAACTTGTGTGTTTGTGTCGTTTAGGTCCATAAACTTTCATTTTGCATTTCTAGGTCCACAAACTTGTTTGTTTGTGTCAATTAGGTCCATGAACTTTCATTTTCATTATAGGTCTACAAACTTGTTTGTCTATGTAATTTAGGCCCATAAACCTTTTTAGTTATGTACTATTTATGAATATTATGATCTTTTATGACATGATTGAACTCTCGTATTATGAACTATAAAAAGATCTAAAACAGGAATTCGCCGGAATAGTTGAGCTCGTGAGATGACTGCATCCACTTTAAACGAATTATTTTTAGTGTAAGAAAGAGAATATTTTTGTAACATGATCAACATGTCTACATCTAATAGAGACATTTTTATCATGATTAAAATGTCTAAATCATTGTGACATTTTTTTGAAATGCCTATATCAAAATATTCAATGAATATTGCATCATTTTATTAGGCTTATGAATTTAAGTGTTAAGAAAATGTTGATGAACTAATATGTCAAGGACAAACAAGTTTGTAGACCTAGAAATTTTATGAAACTAAATGACACGGACAAACAATTTTGTGGACCTAATTGACACAAACAAACAAGTTTGTGGACCTAGAAATGCAAAATATAAGTTCGTGGACCTAAACGACACAAACAAACAAGTTCGTGGACATAGAAATGCAAAATAAAAGTTCGTGGACCTAAATGATACAGTCGCATAAGTTCATGTACCTCTGGTGCATTTTACTCATTTAAAAATATCAAAATCAAAGTTAACTAAATCATTGAATCTCTGGTTGTAACATGCAATCGTACAAATGGTTGGAATGTATAGCAATACTCTTTGGACATGGCTGGGGCTTGACATCTTGCGCAACTTATTTCCGAAACCTAGCATATACATATTGCTGACATTTTTATGTTTATTTGTCATTAGTAATACACAATATAAAGGGTTGTTCTGTACACTCCTTTAATTAATGAAATTGACACCGTCTCGTGCCGGTTCACTTTTTTAAAAGATGCAAGTGAGTCAAAGCCTCTAGACATGGCAATATTCCTAGAGGCAGATATGCAGTCCTTTTAAGGATTCTGAAAAAAAAAGCACTAGTTTTAACTTCATGATTACAATAAGCTTCATCTGCAGTGATAATTCACTCATAATTCAATTGACAGGTACAAGTTTCTTACTAAGGATTACGGGACAGGACAAGAAAAGAAACGAAAGGAGTCTTTTTATTGTACAGGTGAACCCGCTCCATTACAGAGCAATAACAGTGTGGCTTCAGTTCAGTCTGTACAGCGTTTGTCCACCTTATCTCATGTTTTATAAAAAAAATGAACAATGTGAAAAATTGATCACATCGACCATCTATCAACCTAAAACGTTAAAAAGAGAAGGAAAAAGCTAAAGATCCGAAAATCATGTTCCTTCATCTTTCTGCCCATCGAATAATCTCATAGTTTGTCTCATACAGGAGCAGGAACCATTTCTTCAGCTTGCAAGCTATTGTAGTAGTCGACAAGAACTTTCCATCCACCAGGGCACATGAAACCATCAGGAGGGTTCTCCCCAGTTTTGGCGAAAGTGCGCATCTGATTGATTTGCAATGCTAATTGTTAGAAAGACTCATTACCACTACGAAACTTTAAATAATAATGTGATGAAAGCTAATGAGCCTACCTTTGTGCCGGATATGAACAGGAAATCCTGACTACGTGAAGGATCAAAGAAGGCCATCTTCTGTGCTATTGTATCATACGCCGCTACCTGGAACAGGAAAAAAATATAACATTAAGTAGTAGTGACCGACAATACAAGAGTGTCAACACATGAAATAAACTGAAACAACAATATCAACGATTGGTTTCCATTTTCATGTTTCTGAAGTACAGACATCAAAGGAGCTTTCATGTTCCTGAAAACCAACACTTCAAGATATTTTCTATGAAATGCAAGGGATTGCTTGGAATGGCTGCACAGAAAAATCAATCCCTACATAAAAGAATAAAAGGTGCAGTTAGGGGTGGATGTCGAGCTGGCTCGGCTCGGCTCGGCTCGTATTGGCTCGTTAGAAAACTGGCTCGGCTCGGCTCGGCTCGTTACACAAACGAGCTAAAAACCTAGCTCGGCTCGGCTCGATAATTAGCTCGAGCTAGCTCGTTTGGCTCGCGAGCCAGAAATATAGAACAATTAAGATATTATATACTTTAAATCTGAAATATTTTATTATAAAATATGTAAGATATATGATTTATACTTCATGAAAAAGCTAATAACGTAGATTAATTTAAAATGTGTTTCAAAATATTCAAATATTAACTCAATATATGACATTGTATTGGTATTGAGCATTACTTATTCTCGATCTTTCAGAGCTCGTTGAGCTCGCGAGTTGCTCGTGAGCTAGCTCGGCTCGGCTCGCTAATCCGACGAGCTAAAATATAAGCTCGGCTCGGCTCGTTAAGAAACCGAGTCGAGCCGAGCCGAGCCGAGCTACTCACGAGTCAAGTCGAGCCACGAGCTTCGAGCTTTTCGTCCAGCCCTAGATGCAGTATCTTGATTGTCATTTATTCGTCACCTCTGTCAGAAGTGATCACTGATATTTCATACTGCAAACAACACAGATTCTAACACTCACAAGAACGGCTCTACATTCTATGACTAATGTCAAATTTATAAACTATTCAAATTCTATAAGTTACTTAAGGTGTCAAAAAAACAATGGTTAAATCGTATGCAGAGATGGAATCATGGCCATTCAAAATTTAAACATAATGATTCACAACTGAGATGTGGAGGTTAATGCAATGAAAGAAGACATAAGGATGAGTTTGCTTCCAATCATATTGTTAGTCATACTTCCGGTTCTTTACGCATATCTGACATCTAATTGCTACAATGTCAAATGTTCAAGTGTAGATCTCTGAATCAAGTACCTTGAAGGGCAATATGTTGAGTTTCTCTAAACCTGGAGCCATGCTTAGGACCTTCTTCCCATGGTCCGGGTTGTACAAATCCCGCTTTTCTGTCGGATGGCCCATCCCAGCAGGATCACGTCCTACTATGTAGAAATTGGCGCCAGCATTGATCCGGGCTTTTGCGTGCCATTGCACTTCTGTTGGACCAGCATAATGCATTGGAGAGGGAAATATAGATACTATAGTAGTCTCAGGATCAAGGACTCCATCTTCTAAGACCTGCCGCATGATCATGTTCAGCAATTAGCACATGCAAACTTACTAGCCAAGTATGTGAAAAAAATACCTTGCTGTGTTGTTCCATTCTAACAGGCAGTGGAACATCATCTGCTTTCGTATAACCACCTAAAGGGTGTAGCAGTAGAATGGGATTCTTATAACCCATTTCCAACAGGCGCCTTCTAGTGTCATTCATCAATAGTGCATGCCCATTGTGTACTGGATTTCTCAATTGGAAGGCAAAAACAGCATCGGCACCCCTCTTGTCAAACTCATTCCTAAGTTGCTGAGGTGAAAGTCTGTAGTGGTCAAGACCATCGTTGTATTTGATGGGTTCCAACACCTCCAGGTCACCACCAATCAGCCAGTTCCCAGCTGATGCGATTGCCTCGTCAACATATGGTAATCCAGGTGCAGTAGTGCCCCACGTTCTTGCAATTCTTTCTTCTTTATTGTGCGGGTATATTTCAACTCTGAGAAATAGAAATGTACATCATAATCAAACATTTTGACTGGGCCTGTATAGAAGTAATACCACTAAGAATACACTACACTAACGATGATTTTTTTCTCAAAATTCAGCAAAGTTCAACCAACATAGTAAAAAAAGAAAGGAAAGTAACATTGGCACTGATCCATAAAACCCGGAGGTGACATCGTGAAAAGCTGCTAGAAAATGGCATTTGATGTCCTACAGTCAGTTTTATTTTAGGCATGGACCACTAAGCAAGAAGAATCCAAGTTACGACACTAAGACTGACTCGAACAATAAGAGGTGTTTTTGAGAGGCAAATTCAGAATTGCGTGACATATACAGGAGTACAAAATGCATATGCATGGTGGTCACTCCAACAGCATATGCATTTGAGGAGAGAGGGTGTGTATATTTGCATCTTCTCCCTCCAGAGAAGGAAAACTGCCCCTTCCTATGCCTATCCAATTTGCATATGCTTATGCATACTCTGTTGGGGTCAGCCTAAGAATTGCTGAATCAGGGAGGTCCTACACTGGGCATACAGTTCACTCTAGACCATTAGTGCCCCTGTCCTAATAAACTAGACCAATCATCCTTTCGGACGGAAGAATCAGCTAACAAATGCACTATTTATAAAAACATCTCCTCTGTTATATATCTTCATGCTTCAATAACACTAATAAATGTATGATTTATCTGGTTTATTAGTTAAAACCAATGAAGCTTTCATTGTGTGTTTACAAGTAAAACAGGAAAGGAAAAATACCAAAACGCTAGATGCACCTTAGTACGTCAAATCCAGTAATACCAGTCTCAGTCTATGGTTATAGTTTTTGAAGAATCAAATATGGAGGGGACGATTGATTTTTGTTCAAATAATCAAACTTTAGATTGAAGTAAAGGCAATGATGACCTTATGCAGAAAAGTATAAAGTTAAGATTTTTGAACACATGTTATTTTAATTGTGTAGGTATACTTCCTAACTATGTGAAAAAGACTGAAGTGATTAGGACATAAGTATGCTTGGACCATCTGAATAGATATAGCTGAAAGACCGATGGATAAAGAGTGGCAGGATGATGTTGACAGGCTGATCCAAAGGCAAAGAGGGCAAGAAAATGTCATACATATTTCTTCATTATTTTTTAGGGTAAGTAGATTCTTCATTAGATGAGATCGTGCACATGACAATTTGCAGGGGCCACGAACACAGTTTTTCTCTACCTAGGATGATATCCTCCTGTGCTCTGACCCGTTGGATCTTGCACGAGTTTCAGAACTGAGAGCAGAGAACTGACAGCTTAGAGCGTGAAGGACATCCTAAATTGCTTCCCAGCAGAAGCCACAACATCATTGCACTTCGTAAAAGAAAAAAAGAAGAAGAGAGCACTGAGCAGTAATGTCTTTAGCTTCGATCTAAATCGCTTTGCTATTTTCTTTAACAGAACGGCAGGAGAACCCCCTACCTTCTTTTTCTACTAAATGTTATACCTAGAAAGAATTATCAGTACAATACCATTTTATAGTAAATAAGCCCATAACTATTCAGAGAGCTCCTAAACTGAAGATGGTCTCCCCAAAAATCACATAATGAACTATGCACCACAAGGGCATATATAAGTATTAACAATGAGACTGACATGAAGGAAAAGTGACAGCTCCATCAAGACGACAACAACTTTGTGCCAAAAACTTCTCACCCATTGAGATTGCCAGCCGTACATTGCTACGGTCCCCAAATCAGCACAATTTTGACAAGTGCAACTTTTTGCCCGCAAATTCTCATCCATTGACGTTGCTAATGCTATCGTGGTCCCCAAACCTTCCGAAATGTGGATCAGAAAGAACAAGCAGCGGACTTAAAAAATGCTTTATTCTCATAATTTAATTATGAATAAGATGGTTGAGTGTAACAGAAGATGCTCGTTAGTTGTTACATTCCAACTCTGTCGCGTGCAGAGCCAACCCCTTTTAACCATCACAAGCCATTTTGCAGTTTAAATGGAAGTTCCACCCCTTGCGTTCGATGGAACGAAGAAGCATCAGCATTCAGCAGAAGAACGCACAAGAATACGAAGAAAAAGATGCGAGGTGCTAGATAAAACGGGCAAAGGACAAGAACAAGAGGCTGAACCTGCGTAGGATGGCGACGACGCCGCCGTCGGGCCCTTCGAGCGCGACGTCGGGCTTGTCCCCGATCTGGTCCTTGTCGGCGTCCCCGATGGCGAGCACGATGGGGAGCGACATGTTGACGAGGCCCCCGCCGCCGGGGAGGCGGATGCAGTTGAAGTGGAGGCTCTGCAGGTACTCCTCCTCGCGCATGAACCCGCGGAGCGGGCTCGCCCAGCCCTCGGCGAGCACGTGCGCCCACTGCAGGTCGATGAGCGACATGCTCACCCGCGGGAGCTGCTCCGCCTCCGCGCGCAGTGCCGCGCGGCGGTCGGCGGGGGCGACGAGGTCGACGAGCGCGCCGCCGTCCGGGTCGATGAGCGAGCTGCGGACCGACATGGCGCGGCGGCGCGGGCGCGCGGGGCGGGAGGCGGTGGCGAGGCGGAGGCGGGAGCTGAGGAGCTGGTGCGCGAGCGAGGCGGTGGCGCGGAGGCGGGCGGCGGGGGAGGGGTGGGGAGGGTGGCGGTGGGGTGGTGGAGGCGGGGCGGAGTGAGGAGGTGGGCGGTGGCCATGGATGCGGGCGAGGTGTTCGACCGCGCGCGCGTGGCGTCCAAGCGGCGCGAGCAGGAGCTACCTACGAGCTGATTTGTCTAATTTTTCTTTTTCCGCTCATCATGGGGCTCAGCAGTATTATAGGACGACAGCGGGAGTATTTTCGTTTACTCTTTGACCAAATCTTTGAAAATCGTTTCAAAATCCTCTGAAAATGATGCGAGGTTATAAAATAGATCCATGTACATCTGTCACGTGACTGTGGCTGATTTGTACCGAGAAATGGGCCACACTCTTAGTCTTTTACTATGTATATACACCGAAAAAAACCCTATCATCTTACTTAAGTCTAGACAATCGGTTAATATAGTTATTATGATTCGATTTCGGTTTCAAAAATAGAAACCAAAATATTCTAGAAAAAAATTATGATATAAAGGTTAAAATCAATACAAAGATGGTACAAATATATTATAATAACCTCTAAATCTCCTCCAAATAATATTGATAAGTGAGTATTTAGTTATAGATTTAAGCATATAAAAGTATGATATATGAATATTCAGCTATTATGATTTTTCTATAGAAAAAATCTAAACAAGTTCGAGCTAAACTAACAAGCGATTATTGAAATCGAAATATTTCTAGTTAACCAAGTAGCGATATCGGTTCGGTTTCAGTTTACGGATTTTTTGCCCACCCCTAATATTACCAAGACCACTTCTTGTATACATACATAAGATAAATAATAGGCACATTTTTTTACATAGGGGCTAACTTATCCCAAATATAGGCCTATTAGGACATTGGACATGTCACCAATATTAAGGGTCTATTTGGATCACTCCACTTTCTAAACCTTGGAAGACATTCAAACAGACCAATGCCTTTGTTAGTTTCTAAAAAATGGGTTATGGGTTTCTAAGAAACCAATAATCTTGTCTAACCTAGCTAATACTAGTTTTCTCATTCTGATTTATAGTTTTTAGAAATTAGAATCCAAAAAGTCATCTCAGTTTTTATTTAGAAATCAGTTTTTATGCTATACCAAAAATCCAATTTTTAAGAAACTACAACGGATCCAAACAGGACCTAAGTTGTAACTCTAACAAGCAAACACATATTCTTTCAAATAGAAATGCTCATTTGTTTTTTGTAAAATATATTTTATATTAAAAGAAAAGATAGGAGCACTGACATTGCACTAAGAAGAGATGAGATGGAGTATAAGGGAACATCATAATCTGTGTGTTTTGACATGCATGGTTTAAGAACAAATAAAAGGAAACCACAATGTTAATAGTGTTACTATAGCATATTAATTCCCATCCTTGTCTTTAGAAGCGGAACCATTTGCCCTCCTGCCTATGTATCTGGACAAGCACTCGTCTACGTGCATAGATAGAAACAAGGGTGGATGCACCATATGGTCAAAGGTGCACGATATACACTCACTTTTCTGAATATAAAAAAATCTCAAGATGATGTATGCAAAGTTATGAATATTCATAGAACAAAACAAATAACTTCAAGCATCTCATCAAGATTTCCTTTTTGTTTTCCGTGAGAGATAATTTAGTTAAGAAGCTAATTGATATAAAATTTTCATTTTAGATAATTATTTGGTTGCTTTGAAATTTATATATCCAAAAAAATGAAAATCATGTGTCCCTCACCAGATATATAAATTCTTGTATTCCACCATTGCCAGTCTTGACTCTTGAGGATGTTTTACCAGCAAGTAAAAGATCCCATGGAAGTCGATGCCAGGACCACCGCAAGCAGCAAAAAGGGCGATTCCGATCGCATGGCCGTGTGCCCAGCGACGCTCACGTCCACAGACTGCCGCGACAAAAGCGAATAAGCTGCGCACCTTTTGGAGACGCTTAGATCCTCCACTACGAGCCACGTCACTTTCGCAATTCGTCCATTGACAAAAAAATTAAATAACGGGCGCAGTGTGTGGCGGAAACCATATGTTATCTGGGCATCAATAATCACAAGAGAAAATTGATAGGCTTCCCTTCGTCGCCAGACCTTTTCTTCTTTTAGGAAGTTCCTCTCAAGCATCCTCTGTTTGTTTTGGCATCTAGGCAGCCAACGCATACCTATGTTTTGGCCTCTGCTTCAACGAAGCGCCAATAGAGATGCTGCTTCGTCCAAACATATGAGTGTACTACTAATGTACTCTTGTTACGGATTATAGAATGATAATACATTTATAGCTATTTTTTTCATTTTCAGGTAAATTCTCCTACTTTTTTCACTAAAGCATTGACAACAATCTAAGAGATGGTGTTAATGAAGATAAATTCGGATTTATAACGACATTACCTTCAAAAGAGTTTCCTTATAGTAACTAAAGTACGTTGCTTGCAGGAAAAGTTATATACATTGATGTTAGCTTGGCTTGATCGTATTATAACAATAGTTTTCAAATAAAAGTGCAACATTTAATTACAACGACTATTGCAGGTTGTGGACATAAAACATAGTATCAACTTGATCAAAAGGAACTACATTGAAGGATAGCTGACATGGAAATCCGAAAGTTTCTCTAAGATTCAATTGAACGGGTTACGACATAAGGCGTCGTCAAGATTGTTGATATGAAGCAATGGAGAATATCGTCAAGATCGTTGATATGACGGTGGTGAAAGATGAAGGCGTCATCATTGATGAAGAATAAGCTATTCCAACCATTATTTGTCTCGCTATGGTTCTTTGTAGCCATGGCGGTGCGATAGTGAAAGTTAGTTTTCCGGTGACATCTATGTGTATATTAGTTGGATTTGTGTTCTCCCACGCCGAATCTGGTGAAGGAGACGGCTATGGGTTCGACGACGGCAAGTTCATTATGTCTGCTTGTGGAGGTTTAACAATTTACTTCTCTTTTACAAAAGAGATGTATACGAGGATGATGGTGGTGGATGGTGAGATGATCATGTCGTTCATATCGAAGTTTTATCTATGGCATATCCATTTCAAAGTTTCTTGTCTCCCATCAATAATGTTGTGGTAATTTAGATTATTTTTGTATTCAAGGAATGTAATCTACTTTAATATCAATGAAATTTTCTTTTGGTAAGAAAACAAATGCATTGAGACTTGATGTCTTCCACAGGATCCTACCCAAACTCCTTGATTTTCATTTCTCTCCCATCAATGAATAAACGAGATAATAAACATAAATAAATACTAACAAAACAAAGAATAAATTTCAAAATTATTAAACTAGTCGGAATAGATGGAAGTTAAGGTTAGAAAGAAAAAGCATGTCTTTTAGAGCTCGGACAGTGCGGACGAGAAGAGGAGGGGATGAAGAGGGTGGTGGGGTGGGGTGAAGGCAAGGAGGAGTGAGGAGGTGGGCAGTGTCCATGCAGGCAAGGTGTTCGACTGCACGCGTCGTATCGACCGGCTCCGAAACGTAGGAGATAAGTTTTATAAGGGCAATAGAAGAAGTACGTTTGTTTACTCTTTGACCAAATATTTGAAAATAGTTCCAAAATCCTCTGAAAGTGGTATGAGGTTATAGAGAATAAGACTGTTTCGAATATGCACGCCTATCATTTTGTTTTTAGAAAATGTATTATTTTTTGTACAGTAACATTACCCTTGTCTAATTGCAGCCCATAACGAGTATATCTTGTTAGAGATGTTTCTCTTCATAAAGCATCAAATTAAGTGTCTATTTATCTCTAATTCTAAAAAAAATGATCCAAAAGAACGAGTAATTTTCACAACTCCTATCCGGATATCTCATTTCATACTCCATAGTACCTTTTTTCCCAATACCTTAGATGTGGTTAACGATGTCAACTTAGGTGGTTATTCAATTGCACAATCACAAGTGCTTAATTCTAAAGAATATAAGAGGCAAGGAAGAGGGGCAGACATACATAAAGGACTCATCAACAACATGAACAGAGAAATAATAAGTGTCATCAAGCATATTGAAATAAGAAACACGATTCAACGCTCCCGAAGTTGGTCAAAGGTATGGCGTTTATTGTCATACTTCTCAAATGTTTTAGATGACAATGCCGCATTGAACACAGATGAGATCACGTCTAGATCCAGTCGACGTGTCATGTGTCGCTTTTCTTTGATCCATATAATATTTGACTCACCAAATGTTGGCCCAATTTTATGAATTTTTTAATCAACAGATTGCTAGCAAGTTTCAAAATAGTCAACAATAGAGCTCTGTAAAATGATTAATACCCTATTGATAGAGAAAATAAATAGATTGGACCTTCTATAGAGTAAACATTTAAATATAATGTTAAAACAATAGCAGCAAAGTGCAACACACGATCACTTTGATAGTATATATATAATTAAGAAAATATTTTAATTATATTGCATGCTATGATAATTTGTTTCACAATTAATCCAATACTAGTAGCGTGCACGTGCGACACACACCTGCCATGTTATACTCTAGTGATATGCAAATGTGTGATTCTTAAAATAGAAATTTTGTTAATGATCCTACTTATGCTAAATATGTGCTCCCACTATTAAATTTTTCAATACTTAATTGAACACTAAGAAACATTGTACTACCATCAAATTATTCCCATATCGGTGAAATACACAAAATAATATGTGCAAATAGAGCACGTAAGTGAAATCTAAACTTACTAGATAATTAAAAATATAGGTTAAGTTTAATAGTACCACAAATCATTGTTCAAGATTCAATGGTTACAGATTTAGACTTCAAGATAAATGATAACTGCAAAGCAAAAGAGATGACGACACACAATTATGGGTAGTGAAAATATGCATACCAATAAGAGGGATTTCCTACACAACGTTCATCTTTCATCTTCAAATTGTTTTGTAGATAGTTTTAGTAATTGTTGTAGGCTAGTTTTTGTGCATGTGCGACACGCACGCGCGCCATTATTTATCCGTCCAACATATACAAACAATTCTTATTAAGATATGCACATCAAACCATCTAAACTTCATTTCTCAAACATGTTTTTTTGTATCATGGTACTTGTACAGAAATGGTTTCATGACAAGTGTGGTGAGAGCCAAGGAGGATTTTTTTAATCCAATTCAAAAATTTGCTTCCCTAGGAGTTGAACGTGAAACCTAGGAGGTGCCACTCAGACACGTTCGAACATCATTAGTTAAAAATGGGATGTATGAATGAAGTAATAAGAAACGGTCTTAACAAAAGAGAAAAGGAAATCTTTCTGGGTCTATTTTTCGTGTTACCCCAACGACCATCTTACCCACCTCCGTCAACCCTTGATTTAAAGTTCTAAACTCTATCTAATCCTTTCCTAACCATTAGACTATGATCGGATCCACATTTAGAGAAAAACAATGTTTCATGAAAAGCTAGACACACTATTTTAGTTGTGTTCTGTAGCTTGCATGTTGACTTTTTCACCCAACATAAGTTACCCATCTCTACAAATGGTCCTCCATTCGTAATGGAGGAGTACACTTTAGTTAATGGCAGGAGATTAATATCCAATAATAGATTTCCGTAGAGCTAACAAAGGAGGAGGAAACCAGTATGATTCCCATACTCCCAACCCATTAATTGATTTGTCATTTCCATATTTCTAATGCTGATCGTGATTGCCTTGCGTATTGTCTCAGCGAGTCAGCGACGCCTCGCATTTCACTCTGTAATTGTTTCTCTACTCACCTTTCCATTCTTCCATCCAAATCTCACTAATGTCTCGCATTGCATGTTGTAGCCCTAATTTGCTTCATGAATGGCTTCTCGCAAAGTGATTTCATTTCCTGTCAACTGCGTTTCCGGCCATCCACGCCATTCAATTCCTATGTGTCAGTCTTGAGATGTGTGTCCTGTCATGTAATTGAGTTGTATCTGAATTTTTTTCTCATGTAGTATAAGACAAACTGTAGTGGTGAAGTTCAGATCATGTTCCCCAGAATAGACCCACTAGTACAATTCAATTAATTCGGTCATGACCCCTACAACTGCCATACGCGGTTGAACTTTTGAAACTTGAACCCGAGAAAATTATTACTTTATAATCAGAAAGCCATTTAAATTTTGAACATTGGTTTTTTCATAGTACCTATTCAGTGGTACAGAATAGAGTTGAAAATGTTCTGCTGATTTCCGGTACATATTCAGTGGTACAAAATAGAGTTGAAACTGTTCCATTAGAATCACGGTACTGGGCTTCTGCAATCGCTGGCTCTCTGCGCGCGGGTTCTGGGCGAGCGGCGGTGGCATCCTGAGTCCTGACGTCGCGAGGAGGAAGGAGACCGGCGAGTTGGGCTGCTATACAACTGGGCTAGAGGCTGGCTTGTAGCTGGGCTGCTGCTTGCTTTTCGGCCTCCTTCTGGCTGGGCCAGGCAGGCTGGGCAGGGAGGAGCGAGAAGTAGGATGCGAGAGGGAAATTGGTCCACATTTCGTATTCTCTATTTTCTATTTTTTTGTTGCGAAGAACTCTATTTTCTATTTCTATTACTGTTCTAAATCGAATTCGTCCTATACAATTTTATAAACTCTTTTGCAATAAAACCGTACATGCAACTACCCATCATGAATGCAGAAGACACTCGATCTAATTTTAGAAAATAAATTCTTTGCCTAAGATTATTGGTAACAAACCTAATTAATTAGAGAATACTGTATTATTTTAAAATTTGAAAATTAGTGTGTTACAGGAGGTTCCCGAATGCCCTAGCGACACCACAGGTCAGCAGCAATCATCCCAGCCCCAAAGCGTCATCCAGACTTCCGTACCCCCACTCGCTCGGACGCCTACGCGTTCCAGTCGATTTTCCCTTTATCATCTCCGCAACCCCACGTACCCTTGCCATCGCGATTCTGCCACCAACGTGTTCCTCCCCACGTACCTCTCTCTTGCTTCATACCATTCCCGATGCATCAGTCGTTCTTAAAAAAAAACTCGTTCCTAAATGAGTTCATCGAACAATTCATCTATATGTTCAGAATATTTTGATTTTTTTTGATGGAAGAATATTTTGATTTGTCCACATAGAACAATCGGTTCGGGATTTGGTAGTTGGTTGTTGGGCTGCATTTTGATTTGGGCCGGACCGAGAGAAGGCTGGAAGTCGGCCCGTGTTTGTGGTCGCCGCGGGCGCCGTATAAGTAGCCCTCCTCCTCCTCCCCCGCCGCCCCGTTGCGTTCTTTTTTCTGCCTCCTCGCAACGCCGCCGTTGGGAGCCCGGACCCGGAGCCCCCAACCCTTATCAAACCCTAAACCAAAAATTACCCCCAAAAAAATCCGCAAAAACCCAGAAAAAAACCAGATGGCGGCGCAGGGGCAGTCGCCGGCACCGGCCGGATCCCCGTCGGAGGGAGGCTCGCCGGCTTCCGCTGCGGCCGGGGCGGCGGCGTTCCCGGCGACCTCGCTCTACGTGGGGGACCTCCACGAGAGCGTGCAGGACGCGCAGCTCTTCGACGTCTTCAGCCAGGTCGGCTCCGTCGTCTCCGTCCGCGTCTGCAGGGACATCACCTCCCGCAAGTCGCTCGGATACGCATACGTCAACTACAACAACCCGGCCGACGGTGAGCAATCTCCCCTCTCGTCGATCTGTCGGTTGCAGCTGCCGCTGCGGTAGAAAGCTTGCGGCCAGCTGTAGGACTTGCGCCGGTTAGGGTTTAGATGCGCTTGGCCACAGTCAGATTGTCTCGATGTTTATTTCCCCTGCAGATAGGGTCCCATTGATCTGATTGTAGGATCGATTGAGGAAGCCAATCCTCCCAATTTTCACGTGGAGTATTTTTAGATGCCAAATGCCCGGAAACGAAGTTTTTTTAGGAACCGTGTTTGCGCTGTTAAATCTGGAATACCACCAGATGTCCTTCGTATATCTTGATGACTCCTTTGTTGTAAAATTCGTGCTCTTCGTTTTTTTTCATATCATGGGCAACAGCTGTTCTAAACTTTTATAAGGTTAAAGTTGTTGTCAATCTGGTGGAATCAGACTTGTAACTGACAACCCATAGTCATGTACCCGCATTATATTTTTTTTGTTAGTATGAAGCCAGCTGCACTGTCTGCACTATGTGCTGCCAATGAAGTGCTGGATTTGTTTTTTATTGCCTGAAAATATGCCATGGAAGTTTGAACAACTGGTATAATATCTAAAGTATTACTATATGGATGTTGTTTTTGCGAAAGTGGTTAGAGTTCTCTGAATAAAAAGCCCAAAAATTCTTGGCCAAGCAATGTTTTAACTAAAACCTTGTTGATCTTGCACAAACCTATGCATTTTATGTTTTGTTTGGTCACATAGCATTTTGTATTGCAACTGATATATCTATTTCAATATTGATTGCAGCTGCACGGGCACTTGAGCTGCTTAATTTCACCCCTATCAATGGGAAGCCTATCAGGATAATGTATTCCAACCGCGACCCTAGCTCGCGCAAAAGTGGTGCAGCAAACATATTCATTAAGGTGTGTTCACGTTTTCTTATACTATTTATCTGTTGGTTTGTTGATTGCTATGCTGATATCAGCCTTTGATTTTGCAGAATCTTGATAAGTCAATTGACAACAAAGCTCTGTATGACACGTTCTGTGTGTTTGGAAACATTCTTTCTTGTAAAATTGCAACAGATACTGCTGGAGAATCTAGGGGCTATGGCTTTGTTCAGTTTGAGAGGGATGAGGCTGCTCAGGCTGCTATTGATAAACTCAATGGCATGCTTATAAATGACAAGAAAGTGTATGTTGGGCCCTTTGTCCGTAAGCAGGACAGGGAGAATGTTTCAAGCAATGTCAAGTTCAGTAATGTGTATGTAAAGAATCTGTTGGAGACTGTAACTGATGATGAGTTGAAGGAGATGTTTGGAAAATATGGAACCATAACTAGTGCTGTTGTTATGCGCGATAGTGATGGAAAGTCCAGGTGTTTTGGGTTTGTCAACTTTGAGAATGCAGATGATGCTGCTGTGGCTGTTCAAGAGTTGAATGGCAAGGTATTTGAAGAAAAGGAACTCTATGTTGGAAGAGCTCAGAAGAAGTCTGAAAGGGAGATGGAGTTGAAGGAGAAATTTGAAAAGAATCTTCAAGAGGTGGCTGACAAGCACCAGAACACTAACTTGTATCTGAAAAACTTGGAGGACACTGTTGATGATGATAAGCTACGTGAGCTGTTTGCTGAGTATGGCACCATTACTTCCTGCAAGGTTTGTTTTGAATATAGACTGATTATTTTGCAAATATTTTACCTTTTCTGGAATCTGACTGGGACCATGTCTAGGTTATGCGGGATTCAAATGGTGTCAGCCGAGGCTCTGGTTTTGTTGCTTTCAAGTCTGCTGAAGATGCTTCCCGAGCTGTAAGCTGGGTTCATGTTACATGTTAATAGAATATTTCTTGGTAGGCAAATTATATAATTACATTCTTGTGTTGGTTTTCTTGTCCATAGCTTCAAGAAATGAATGGCAAGATGGTTGGCAGCAAACCACTTTATGTGGCATTGGCACAGCGCAAGGAAGACAGGAAGGCTAAGCTACAGGTAACCTATCTGCTTCAATCTTTCCCTGTCACTGTTTTCATAATGTTGTACTATACGCAATAATATGCATCATATGCATTGTGTTATTTCTGAAAAATATGCACCATATGGTGTCCTCACAGTTTTTCTGATATCTTACCGATTGAATTAGAGATGTTTGGATCAACTGAATTGATTCATTGCAGATCTGCTACCTATTTGGTTCTCTCGATATCCCTCATTCCTAGTTCATGTTTGGATAATGGGCCTCTCATTTCTTTAAACTAGAATGTTTGAATGTGCATTTTCATTTTTAGCGAAATGTTTTTTGAAAAAATAATTATCTGTTTTAAGTCATGTTAAAGCCGCAACTGAACATTGTTTTGTGATGCATCAAATGCTATTTTCCAGTTAATTCATTTTGTTGTGTTGATGTGCCAATTGTCTCTAATAGTTTGTTGGTAAATTTGTCTTCGATATGTTTTATGCTGCTTAGACATGCTCTTTCTTACATGTGATGCCATTATTGCTGATGAACTGCCAAATCTAAATGCTTTGTTTGCAGGCGCAGTTTTCACAGATGCGCCCTGTTGCAATGGCTCCATCTGTTGGTCCTCGCATGCCCATGTTCCCTCCTGGTGTTCCTGGAGTTGGGCAGCAGCTGTTTTATGGTCAGCCACCCCCAGCCTTTATCAACCCTCAGGTAGAACAGATCTACAGTGAATGTACCTTTGTAAATTTTTTTAATATGCCTGATAAATTCAATATCTTGTACTCGCCAGTGTCGGTGTTCTTTCTTGCTTAATTTCTGGCTTTAGCTAAGCATACTGTCTTGTATGCCTTTCTTACTGTTCGAGCGTTCTGTTGGCTAGGCTAGGTTGATTATGTTTTTTTACTTGCAACTTAACCTCTAATTTTTTATTGCCTGGAAAAGTATACTACCATTTTTTTTTGAGTCCATTGAACTTGCTATTTACTTGTCTCAGATGTAACTTATTTTTGTTTCAAATGTTGACAGTTCTTTGGATGTTTCACTGTTAATTTTTAAAACCTAATATTCACTGCTCACCTCCCGTAACATGATTTGTCACTTGCATTATTTATGTTTTATTAAGATTTTGTTTTGGTATCTGTAAAACGCACTACAGATTTATGTCAATTGTGATAATGTATGGTTTACTAGTACATGTATCCTAATATCTTAATTCAAAATTTTCAATATTCAGCCTTCATCTCTGGCTTGAAAATTTCATGTTCCCTCAATCCATGCAATTTTCTATAGTATAGAAATGACAGTGACTTTTCTATCTAGACTATCTTTGCTTGAATTCTTTCTGTGGATCCCCTTTCATACAAGTTCATGTGTTTTTCTTAGGCTGGATTTGGCTTCCAGCAGCCCCTCATGCCTGGAATGAGGCCTGGCGCACCAATGCCGAACTTTATCATGCCTATGGTTCAGCAAGGGCAGCAACCACAGCGTCCTGCTGGTAGACGTGCTGGTGGAATGCAGCAGCCAATGCCAATGGGTGGTCAGCAGCAGGTTCTGTTTTCATTTGTTGTTAACTTGATGTGAGTTTTTTTTCCAGGAAACTCATCTGAATTTTCTTTACCACAGATGTTCCCTAGAGGTGGTCGTGGCTACCGCTATCCTACTGGACGTGGAATGCCTGATCCTGGTATGCATGGTGTTGGAGGTGTGATGCCGTCACCATATGAAATGGGGGTGGGATGCCTCTTAGAGATGCTGGTGTGTCACAGCCTGTTCCGATTGGGGCACTGGCTACTGCGCTTGCAAACGCACCCCCGGATCAGCAGAGACTGGTAAGGGAGCTATTTATTGATCTAATCTATATAACATTGTGGTAAGATGGGTCATGACCAGACTGGAGCTACTCATTGCAGATGCTTGGTGAGAACCTGTATCCGCTTGTGGATCAGCTGGAGCATGAGCAGGCTGCTAAGGTGACTGGTATGCTTCTGGAGATGGACCAGACTGAGGTTCTGCACCTGCTGGAGTCACCAGACGCTCTCAAGGCCAAGGTTGCTGAAGCAATGGAGGTTCTCCGCTCTGCCCAGCACCTCCAGCAGTCCAATGCCTCCCCTGAGCAGCAGCTGGCTAATCTGTCGCTCAATGATGGTGTCGTTTCCAGCTAAAATGACACTGTTGTTTCCGACTCGGTGGTTGCTCGCACTTTTTGCTACATATGTTATCCTTAGGGTGCAAAATGACTTTTTATTGGAGTTTTAGCTATAAAATTAGCGAAACTAGTGGTTTAGACTTCTCATAAACTCCTTATTTTTGTTTTGTATGGATTGGTTTTTTTTGCCTGAAATTGTATCCTGTTGGTACTGGAGTTTATGCATATGTTTGAGCATCGTTTGGTTTGCATCTTGCCTTTTACTGGTTCTTTGCTCATGTGATTGTTTGCTCAGTTGTGTTTTGCTGGTCAATTGTATTGTTTTTATAGTTATTTGCATAATAATGGTTCCATGCTCATCCTGATTCTAATACTGAAAAGATTAAAAAGGTCGCATGATGTGAATCTGAATGCAACATTGGAGATTCGTTTGTCTTTATTTTGTTTATTAATCCTGTGTCGTTTGAAATTGAGTCATCTAGAGGGAATCGACTTTTGCACAGTATGGTACAATGAAGGGCCATATGTTGTGGAATGCACAATTCCCTGCAAAGTTCGAGGATTGGCTTTTGCTGATAGGTGTACCATAGGTGTGTAGACACGTCTGGAAAGGTAATCGCACCATACATCTAGATTATGAATAGAACTTAATGTTTGTGAGAAAAGATAATTTTTTCCACATTCCGTAGCATGACAGTTTACTATATTATTCAGATATGGTCACCTGTACTACCTCATGGCATTGCTTCAAATTGAGCACCTTCTTCCATCTCTTTCATTCTCTTTTATGCGTGTCTCACTCCAACTTCTCGCAAGAAGGAAATTTTATTTGCAATAAATGTTTAAAATAAACAACTTCATGTGAGGAAAGTTGAAGCCGGCGAGACCACCGCATTGCTTGAGCTGCTTCATGGCAATGATCGCTGTTGAGGTGGAGAAAAACATTAGTCAATGTGATTTAGACTATTCTGCCCTGTCTATGCGTCCCTTCTCCATCTACCAAGATGTTGGCAAACCATTTATCCACGTGAAGAAAGAGCCAAAGCCGGTGACACCGTCGCGTTGATTGAGTTCGTCTTTGGCCTCAACAGTCTGCCATATCAAAGATTGTCATTGAGGTTAGGAACAACATGAGCCATCGTTTCGACGATTCCCCTATCCTTCGCCACCCGCATAGATGTTGGCCAGCCACATGTCTAGACATCCACATGGGAGTCTGCCATAAAGATTGTCATTCAGGTTAGGAACGACATGAGCCAACATGGTTTCGACGATTCCCCCGTCCTTCGCCACCCACATAGATGTTCGCCAGCCACTTGTAGACATCAAAATGGGAGTCTGCCATAGCAAAGATGGTCATTCAGGTTAGGAACGACATGAGCCAACATGGTTTCAACGATTCCCCTGTCCTTTGCCACCCATATAGATGTTGGCCAGCCACTTGTAGACATCAATATGGGCCTTCGATACATTTGTTCTTCATTGGATCCATCCTCTGCTTGCACTCTGGTTTGTGCTGAACTTATCAACATTGGCCGCCACCTACTCAATGTGGACAACCCGCTGGAAGCATCTACTGATGCATGATCACACTAACCCTTCCAATTGTTCTTTTAAAAACATTTTGCTGCAATGGGCAAGAGTCCTGATCGACCCCAAACTATCCTTCGGCCTTCCAAGAAAAAAAATTACTTTCCTTCGGTAGCCTTTGGTGAAAAAACGTGGATACATAATGGCTAATCGTTTTAGAATTGTGAGCAAACCGTATTTGATAAGAAAAGGAGGCCCCTCGAGAAAAGAAAGGAAAGTAATTGTGTTGGGCAGAAATTCCTATTGTTTGCTTCAAATTATCCCCATATAGAGCAGCCCATTGCCTAAAACTAGAATCTGAATATGTGGGGTTCCAAAACTGACTTAAGCCTTTATTTTGTATTCATTCCGTCCCAATTTACTTGTTATTTTAGCTCCGGTCACAAGAATTAAGGAGAGTTGAAAAGGTAGGTACACAAACAAGAAGGAGAGATGGAGATAGAGTTGCATTGAGATATGACGATGACAAGTAATTGAGCAAAATTGGAGGAAGCTAGGACGACAAATAATATGGGGTAAATACTTCAGTGAGGGCATGTGCTCACAGGTGATATGTACAATATGAGAACATTCTAATCTTGATCCTATGACTCGAATCTGACAAATTATCGTCTAACACATAACGCATAAATTGATATTTCCGTACCTAAAATTATGATTTGACACATTAATATGACATATTCATAACTGATTTGACATGTTTAATAGTACAATCGGAGATTTAATTTGTATATTTAACTACAATTTATAATTAATTTAAGATAAGCCACATGCCTCTGTGTTCATAAAAGTTGTACTCATAATATGGGACACATGGAGTAATAAGGTTGGCTGTTCCTGCCTATTCCACTTGAAAAGCTTTTTCGACGGATTATTAATTAGATCCTAAATGACGCGAAGTAAAAATCTCTTTCCCACATTAGTCAATTTTTTTTGTTGAAAATGCAGGAGAGCTGCACTTCATTGTATTAAGTAGAAGACGGAATAAGAACCTCTAACGGTCCAATACGTACAGAAACACAACAAAACACACACGAACAACACAGACACTCATACTACACACACAAACAGACACAAGATGGACGCCGTAGGGATTAGGAGCTGCTCCACGTTGGTGCCTTCAAGAAGGTTACGACGTTGAGACACCACATCCAGCTGATCTGTTAATCCGGATCTAGGCTTTTGCCCATAAAACATCGGAGATGGGAAAAAACAACACTTCAACAACACCTTCAACAAGGGGAACAAAAGCCCTAAGGCATCGTCGTTGCCGTCATGGTTATCACCACACATGATTTCTTCCGGTGCTGTCGACCCAGCACGCAGATCCATCCCGGACACCACATCGGACGCCCTCACACCGTGCCAACCACGCCACCAATGCTCGCTGCGTTTGACACAAACGCACCATTGCCCTAATCCTCAACCTGTTCATCTCAGCACAGTTGTGCTGGAATTACCTAACTTAGGCCGTCTACGCCGCCTTGGTCACCTCCGCGCGATGACGAGGCGTGGGCTTCGGGAAAATCTCACTAGCGGGTGACCACTAAAAGAGAAACTAGTGGTCATCCTTAGACCACTAAAGATAAAATAACATTGTTCCTTTTTTCTTCTTCTTTTTTCTTCTTTTTTTTTCTTTCTTCTTCCTCCTTCCTTCCTCATCCTCTCCTGCACCCTCGTCCACAACCGAGCCGCCTCTCCACAACCACGCCACCACGGCACCCGGCCTTCGCCGCCGCCGATGAGCCCCGCGCCCTGACTAGCCGCTAGACGCCACCCGCCACCGCACCCCCGTGGCCCGCGCCCCGCCTCCGTGCAGAGGCAACCTTGCTGTCGGCCGCCCTCAGCCCTGCCGCCGGCCAAGTGGTTGCGCCGCCATGGAGCTGCTGCGCGCCACGATCCCCGCCTCCAAGGGCCTCCCCGCTCGACCGTCACGTCGCGGGGGCCACCATGCTGTAGCCACGCCGCCCGCCGCGCTCGGTTGGGCTCGCGGCCGCCGGATCTCGCCGTACCTCTGGTTAGGGTTAGGGTTACATAGTAGTTGCAAAAAATAAAAAAATGTTTTTTAAGTCAAAAACAAAATGTTGGGTCAACATCTAAAAATGCTGGCTAAAAGATAAAAATGTCTCATCAATATTTGAAAGAGTAAATTCCTTTCTTGGCCTCGTTAAACTTGTCAATTCCTTTTTTGGCCTAAAAAATTTTGAACCTACCTATTTGGCCTCAAAACCAAATTTGATTCCTTTTATGGCCTTTCCGTCGGTTTAAGCAACTAAAGATGTTAACTAAGGGGTAAAATGACTGATATGCCCCTGGTTACCATGATGTGATACAATCAGTTCACTTTCCAATTTTTTGTTTCTGAATAAGTGCTATTTATCGATTCAATAATTTGATTTGTATTTTTTATTTCATTATTGCGTCAAATTCCAGCATGATGTTTGCACATGAATCCAACAAATTGACGCATGCGCAGAGATTTGTTGAATTTATATGCTGAAATAATGTGTCTAATCAGGGGTAAACTGGTCATTTTACCCCTTAGTTAACACCATTAGTTGCTTAAACTGACGAAAAAGCCAGAAAAGGAACCAAATTTGGTTTTGTGGTCAAATAGGTAAGTTCAAACAATTTTGGGCCAAGAAAGGAACCAACAAGTTTAACAGGGCCAAGAAAGGAATTTACTCTATTTGAAAATGTTGGGCCAAAGTCGGTCAAAAAACTTAAATGTTGGGTCAACATCTGAGAAAAGCTGGGAACAAAAAAACATGTTGTATCAATGTTTCGAAAAATGTCGTATCGACTTTCGAAAAAAGTTGAAATTTTTTTGTACCAATATCCGTAGAAAAGTTGAGTCAACATTTGAAAAAAGTTTATAACATGAAAGAATGAAAAAAAAACAAATGTTGTGTCAAAATTTTCGAAAATGTCGAGACAACATTTGGCAAAAATTGTTTGAAAAAGAAAATTTTTTGAACGAATAGAAAACATGTCATCGAAACGTTAGATCAACAAAAAACGTAGTGTCTGAATTGTTGAGCTTACTTTTCATATTTGGCTATGTCTAAAAACGGAAAGCTTCCTAAAAAGAAAACGATCGTTAGAAGAGAAAGTAGTGGTTTCCGCCAAATAGTCTTCCCCGGGCTTCCCCCTCCCAGGAATGTTCCTGTTCCACATTAGCCATTTGAACAACCTTAAAGCCAAGTTTCAGCACAAGGCTCGGCGACGCAGGTCGCTGTGGGCTGCACTTTTGTATGATCGTGTGGAACGGAACACAAATACATCATCGTGTTGTTAAAAATCAAATATGCATGATTTGCCGTGCAATCAACTGTAGATATTTAATGAAGAAAGTAAACAGATGAAACAAATTGATATAGCAAAATATATTGCTGTACATGCTGGCCGGTGCTAGTTGGCTTTCTATACCTACTACCTTACTGGCATGGCATCGTACCTACCAGCTTATCAATCTAGTGTGACGTTAATTACAAATTTGAACTAAAATCTGCAGCAAAATACAGAGACTACCCAACGCATCAAAGTTTTGTTTAATACTACAAATACTATGGTATGTAAAAACAATTAATGGTTTATGTATAACTCAACAAAACAGATGCCCTTATTAACATTTATGACTGGCCGAACTATCTGAAAGCGAAATTTTCAAACAGGACAAACAAGAATCAGAAGCGCCAAAGGTAGCTTAAACAAGTATTGCATTGACCTGGCAAGTTCTCATCGGTAATATATACTTTTTTAGATAATATGAGTTCTCATCAGTATATACCACAATCATTCAGCACCTTGTTCGTACCTACTTGTTGTTTTGCGCCCAAAAAACGTTCAAAACTACTGGCAGGCAGAGACCTTTTCTCCATTGACTTGCAATTGATTGAGAGCAGCACCATTATTGAGTTATTCTTGTTACAAGTAAGTGAGGTTTAACTGATCAATATGAAGTCATTCTCGTGTAATGCATATTATAACCATCTTCACCAACCCATCCTCTGTTTTTTTTTTTTGCGAAAAAGGATCTTTATTGAATACTAAGGTACGTCCATATAACACCAGGTCCTGAATACAAACCCAGCAGGGAATGTTAGAAAAAGACACAAAACTCTGCGTTAAAAGGACAGGCTAACTGTGCGAGCATTCCCTTCCAATATTATATTCTTCTTCACCCCCTCATCCGATTTCATTACAAGCAGGCGTGGATCCCTCATCACAAGCTAGACGATCAGCAGTGACCTAGGGTTTTTCGCTAGCTAGTACAGAAACATAGATATCTTGTGTTTCTTGCATCAACGGAGCTCTTGCTTTTCCTTAAAAAAGTAAAAAAAAAACGGAGTTCTTCCTGGCAGCAGGTGAGTGAAAAATGTGCATATGTTTTCGTCTTTATTATTAATTAATGGGTAGCTGATACATGAGATCTGTTATTGTTCAGGAGGAGGTTTATATTAATTACAGATTCATCGACGATGGTAGTACTAGAAGCAGGCGCGATAATTGGCATAGCAGCCTGGGTGGCCGCGCCGGTGATCACCCTTGTGATCCGCAAGGTGGATTCGTACGTGGCGAACAAGTACAAATGGCACAGGGGCCTCCCGGAGAAGCTGGAGAGCTTGGGTCATGTGTTGGACGAGATCGGGAGCACGGTGAGCTTAGTGGAGGCAGGGAGGATCAAGAACCACAACATGGTGTGCTGGCTGTCGCAGCTCAAGGGCGCCGTGGACGAGGTGGTAGACATCTTGGACATCCTGGACTGCGATATCGTCAGGTTGGCGGATCCTGCTGCCGGTGAGCCCCCTCGGCAGCAGGCTCCGTCGGCTCGGCTGAATGCTTGAAAAGGCTCAAAAGGCTGCTCAAGAAGCTGGACGACATCCGGCAGAGCTCGCGCGATCTGGTGCAGGCGTCCATGCTGGCCGTAACGACGACGGCTGGCACTTCATCAAGCAGACCGGTGACGGGTCCGTCGCTGCCGTTGGAATCGGAACCCGCCGTCGGGTACCAGGACCAGTACGAGGAGCTGCTCACGTGGCTGGTGGCGGACGACACGACCAAGGATTCCTCATACTACGACGATGACCGATCTGTTTCTTGTGTTGTGGCCATCGTCGGGCATGGCGGGATGGGGAAGACGACGCTAGCCCAGCGGGCGTGGAACGACCCGCGCGTCAAGGAAAGATTCCATCTTTGGATCTGGGCCTCGGTGTACAACAAGTTCAGCGAGGCCGAGCTCCTGGGGAGATCTGGAGGTCCGCCTCACGGCGTGGCCATACGATGAGCTTCAGCAGCATTCAGCAGGCACTGGAGAAGCTGGTGGCGTCCAGGAGGTACCTGCTGGTACTGGACGACGTGTGCAACGACGAGACGGCCACCGATCTGCAGCGAAGGGAGACATGGGCAAACGTGCTCGCGCCCTTGTTTCGGTGCGGCGAGCGCGGCAGCAGGATCCTGGTGACCACTCGGGCCATCATCTGCGCGCAGACGCTGCAGAGTGGCGGCAGGAGGATCACTCTGGACGGTCTGGTGGACCGTGAGTCCTTCATCGATCTCATCAAGAGGAACGCGGCATCCGGATCTCATCAAGAGGAGCTCGATGACCGGCTGCTGGACGGAGTCGTGAGAAGCAGCACGCTCGTCTCAGAGGAGCCGCCCACCAAGGGCTCGCAATGGAAGCGCTCCCCGCTGTCGGCTAAGGAGATCGGCCTCAAGCTGCGGAACACCCGCAGCAAGAAGAGGTGGCTGGAGATCCTGGCAACAGACTGCCACGAGAACGTCATATCCGCCCATGTGTCCAGCTTCCAGCAGCTGCCGCCGCACTTGCAGCACTGCCTCGCGTTCCTCGGCCTCTTCCCCAACAGCTTCAGGTTCCAAACCGAGAGGCTGGTGAAGATGTGGGTGGCCCATGGCTTCATCGGCGATAATGACGGGAAAAATGACGACATGGAGGAAACGGCCAGAGGCTACTTCAATCAGCTGCTGCTCAGATCGTTCGTGCAACCCGTAGACAAGGGCAAGACAAAATTCTACGTGGTCCATGACCAAATCCATTCTATGATACGGTCCGTCTCCGCGAATTACTTCATGATGATACAAGGGAATAACTACCCTGCTGCCGACGAGATCCCGCTGACGGTTCGCCACTTATCTGTCACCACCGGCTATCTGCCTCGGCTCAAGAACTCCTCCACTGTGCTCACAAGACTGCGAACATTTCTAGTCCTCCCGGATTTTTCACCACCTTCCTTTTTAAAAGCCCATATTCTTGATAAGGATCTACTCAGACAGCTAAGCCGCATCAGGGTTATGGATTTAACCGGCATAGATATTATTGCAGATTTGCCCCCGGACATTGGCAGTCTCATCCACCTGCGATACCTGGCTCTTCCTAAAACCATACAACACTTACCAGAAGAATTCAGCAAGCTGTACCATCTACAGACACTGATCGGAAGTAATCACGCTCAAACGGAGGATGAGGTACACGATTCCATGAACCTTGACCTAGCATTTAATTTCCGGACAAATAACAAGTCAAGTTTGGAGCAGCTAGCTCGCATGGACTCCCTCCGCGGAGCGCTAGCAATAACCGGGCTTGATGTAGTGGCCAACAAGGAAGATGCACAAAGGGGTCAACTCAAGAACAAAAAATTTCTGAGGAACCTGACATTTGAGTGGGATGCTCAAGTCGCCATGTCCACTTCCCATTTCGATGTTCTTGAAGGTCTCGAGCCCCATACTGGTCTTCACGTCTTGCGTATCAGAAGATATCCGGGAACCTCAGCTCCCAGTTGGTTGGCCAACACATGTCTTAACCAACTGACGGCCCTGTATATCATAAACTGTAGGAATTGGAAGGTCCTGCCAGCTTTTGGTCATCTGCCTCGTCTGGTTCATCTTCAGATCACAGAGGTGGAAGCTGTAGAAACAATTGATGGCAATGGACTTTTCAAGTCACTAGAAACACTTGTGCTATCTGACTTGGAGAGCTTGGTTGAGTGGAGAGCTGGAGCCACCGATAGCGGATTCACTACTATTAAAAAGATGCAAATTCTACATTGTCCGAGATTCAACAAACCACCCCCATTTTTATCAGCTCTAATCAATCTAAAAAACTGTCCACATCTGAAGAAATGTGGAACGGCAATTGTACCAGCAAGAGCTACAAGTTGATTTCTAAGGTACATAAACTCATATCTCTTTATCTTCCGGCAAAATGGTATTCGACAACACATTGATTAAAACAATTCCTCTTTTAATTTGTTTCTACTAGGGGATGACTTTCCAATTCTTATGCGGGTCATGAGGACAAATGTTGCCAATTATGATGAACTCCCTATCCAATTTAGATTCCTACTGCTATTACAGGTCTTGGATTAAAGATGTTGTTGTTTGTTCCACAATAAAAAAGATACTGCTGTTTGGCATTTTACATACTAGAGCACAGGTTGAAATACCACCATGTGTGTGAATTACCATATACTCCGTTCAGAATTTGATGACATTCCAACCAACCTTTTTTTAGCTAGGATTTGAAATAGCGTTGATACTAAGTTTTTTTCTCGAAAACACAAGAGAGCTGCGCTTCATTATATTAAGAAGAAAACGGGATAAGAACCCCCCCACACACACACATTTACACAACACACACCCGGGGCGGACCCAGGGCCCGGCGACCCTGGGCGCTTGCCCGGGCTCCAATGACGGAGGTAGCTCCAAAGATCAATAAAAATAGCATTTCTTCCCTATAAATAACAAACATTGCTCTGTACTGGCTGGTTACCTTCAATTGGTTGAAGGGTGCAGGTCGTGAATTCAATGCTCTAAAGGCCTCGTTTTTATTTTGCTATTATTTCTTTGACATGTTTTGCGATAGTTTGCCCGGGCTCCACAAAAATTCTGGGTCCGCCACTGCACACACCACACACGAACACAACACACTCCCGCACAACACACACACACACACACACACACACACACACACACACACACACAACAAGACGCGACACGGACACCACCGCCAAAAGGAGTTGCATCAAAATGACGCCTTCAAGAAGGTCATGAAGCTTAGACGCCACCACCATTTGATCCAGCAAGCCGGATCCGGGCTCTCGCCCATGAAGCCTCGAAGATGGCTGGAACCTCGGCAACGTCTTCAACAAGGAAGGCCCCAAGGCATGCTCATTGTCGGTATGGTTGGCACCATTCAGGATTTCTCCCGGTTCAGTTTCGTCATCTTCGGACCAGCTCCCAATCCCATCCCGGAGTTTTCATGTCGGTCCTCCTCACACCGCACCAATCATCCCTCCCACACCGGCTGCAACAACAACGTGCGCGCCACCATCCCAATACCGTCCCCAACCATCCGAACGCGCCGCCGTCGCACGCATGACAGCAACGTACGCGCGCCGGCGGAACACCAACTCCCAAACTTGGCCGGCCAGCTCCGAGAGAGCACTTACGGCATCGAACCCACTGCACGCACTATCGCTGCGTGTGCGGCCTCACGACGCACCACCGCATCGACGGTGGGGGCGGCAGATCAACCGTCCACTTCTTCTCTCCTCGCCTCCTTCCTCCTCCTGGCTTGATGCTGCGACCGAGGCACTGCTAGAGGAGGAGGGGAACGGGCCAGTGCCGGTAGCCGGTCCGCCGTCGCCGAAGCCACTTCGGCGGTGTACCACTACCGACGCTGCTGCCAAGTCGCTCGGCTCGCTGGCCACCGCTATGTCGCTCCATCTCTGGTGCCGCTGCCACATCATCTTGCTCGGGGCGCCGCCTAGGCCACCGCCACAACAACTTACCGCGGCACCGCCGTGACGCCGAGCTCGCCGGCGCTGCTCAATCGCGTCGCTCCAGCTCGCCCGTGTTGCCTCACAAGCTTCGGGCGCCGCCCTCCATTCTTCGAGGCATCGGCAACAAGGCCGTCGGTGCCGCCACTACCTAGGGCGCACCGCCGCCGGGCGCGCACAGATCCGGGCACGACCCTCACGGATCCGGCGAAGCCGAGCTCATTGCTTGTCGATTGTCGGGCGTGGGGGGGGGAGGGGAGGCAGCGGTGGAGAAAAGAGGTGCCTCCGCCTTGGCTCGCAGACCGCTCCGGTGGTGGCGAGGCCAAGGGAGGAGGAGGCGGGGGAGGACCGGGGCGATGGGGGCGATGTGTTAGGGTTCCGCCCGTTGCCCCGGGAGCGGTACTCGGCTTCCCCTACGTTTTCACTTTTGACTTTGACATCCCTCAGCTGTGGCTAAGTTGACACTAAGATTTTTCTGGGTTGCGGTGGTTAAGTTGTGACGCAGTGAAGAGAAGGCAAAGAGGCATCCCGATGCCTAAGGTGGAAAAAAAAATCAAAGTGCATCAAAGATAGTGGGCCCTAAAGATAAAATCCAAAATAAAAAGAAATTGTAATAGGATCATTCCGAGTATCGATTTCCTAAATTATATATGTCCATCGGCGGATCTATCGGGGCAGCAGGGGGTGCGGAGTTCCTCCCTGCGGCCGCCGGACAAGGGATCACCCCTGAATTTTTGGAGCCACGGAAGAGAGAGAAAGGCCCCCCCCCGCGCGCGCAAGGCTATCGGCTCCGCCATTGTATATGTCGGGTTATTAGAGCACCAATCACACTTTACCTCGCGGTATAAATATATATGACCACCGGTGCTTGTAACCGAGATAAACAATCAATATAACTTCAAACACATTGCCTCTCTAGTTACTTTCCGACGAGTTCTCATATCGGGCGAACTGCATCGGCTCCAAACTCAACTAGAGACTTGGAATTCGCCATCTTATTAATTAGATCGACTTTGTCTAGTATATTCTCGGTTTAATCTGATATACTAGTCAAATTGGCATAATTGCTAGTTATCCTATAAATTAGATCTTTTTATGGCTATTATGTCAAATCTTAATTGTATACTATCCCGATTAGGTCCGGTCTAGTAGCGGACTTTTGTTGGGATTATTGACCTCGGCTAAGAATTGAAATGACCCGATATGGCCCATTCGGAATCCCATCTCACTTGGTTAGTTGCCTTGATGGGAAGGCAAAACTTAGCCCACATTCTGGCCCCCACCCCAATGCTACAACATTATATAATTAAGAGGGAACCCCCACTACAGCAAAAGCTTGGGTGGATCAAAATTCCCCCGCCAATACAGTGCGTAAATGCGTATTCTGAACTTGAACCGCAGCTAAAAATAATTAATAGAGATGGATCATATTGTGGGCCGCCGCTACTAATAAGTCCTCATTTGTAGCAGCAGCCCATATTGTGCCCCGCCCCTACCCTTGGCCCATTAATCCCACGAACTCATCACCAACCGAGTAGCTATAAAAGAAGGAAACACCTAGAAAACCCTAATAGCCTCCAGTCCAACTCTCTCATCTCTTCCTCAACTGCCACTCGCCAACCTCGTCCGCGCGTCCACTCAGCGTGGTGGCGATGGTGGCCTCCTCCCCATGACACGATGGTGCATCCCTCCCCACGGCGGCGGCGACCCTCTCCACCACCGATGCTCCTTCCTATGCACGGCGACGGCTGCTCCCCCTCCCCACGGCGCAACGACGACCCCATCTCCTATCCTAATGCAGAGGCGGCACCCTCAACACCGACGCTCCTTCCCTCCCTTGGCACGCGGCAACGCTGGCGGAACTGGCCGGTCGTAGCTTGATGCAGCCGTGGCGTGTGATGGCATGCGTGGATCCAGCCGGTAGCGGCTCGATCCGGCCGTGGCGTGCGACAACCCGCGCAGATCCGACCCGTCGCGGCCATTTCCATCCATGGGGCATGCGGACGCCCGTCCCCATCGGCGGCTTGGAGGCGGTGGCGGCGAGCTCAAGTCGGCATCGGAACCTCGAGTAGTCAACCGGTGGTGGTAGATGGATTTGGCGGCTGACGGAGCTATCGACCGCCGCTCGCCGGTTGGAATGCTTTTATTATTATTATTTTCGGGTTGAGGTGTAGTGGCGGGTGAAGATGTCACCCGCCACTACTAACTTTTCTATAACGGGCGGACGATGGCACCCGCCGCTTCAAGGTCCTTATTTTGAGCTACAAAACCGTAGCGGTGGAAGACATGTCCGCCGCTATAGGCTCGTTTGGCCTGCCGCTACAGTCCACCTTTCTTGTGGTGCCCGTATCTGACAAATTAGCCTAAGGGTTTTCCCCAAAACCTTGACTCTACCAATCTGTGAGGTGTTGGAAGTTTTGGAAGCTCGGTGTCCTCGTTCTTCTATGTCTAGCGCATCTTCTATCTCAAGGTCTTCATCAGGCATCAATCATGGATGCTAATTTACCTGGTAAGTACTTCAGCTTCACCAAATTCCACATTAGCTAAGGTTAATAGGTGTGATCTATGTTGGACTAGTGATCCTGTTTAGTTTAAATAATCATGGACAAAGTCTATTATTGAATCTACATCCATTCTAACAAACAACTCCAATATACAACCATCTCTCGGGCTGTGCTCATGGACTGGAAGTTCTTCTTTTCTCCTCCACCAGTAATATAGCGCCCAATAACACAACCAACACGCTTTCTTAAAAATAGCCTGGAAAGATAAAGTATACTTTGTTTTATGAAACCACAACAGCAAACCGTGTTATTTCCAGTTTGTGCCGTGTCTTTTGTGGACAAATTTATTGGGGCAATTAAGTGGGGTAGTTGGCAGCTGGAGTCTTGCTTATCCGATGCTGCCTCCTCATGCTATAAATAGATGCCATCGATGGCGACGGGAGGCAACGCAGATCTCGGTTGTAATCCTCCCCGAGAGAAATAACAAAGCTCCTATTTTGCCCCTATTTTCTGTGTTCTTCCACTGTGATCTGTGTGTGTATTAGTAGAGTGATCTACGAGCTGATTCGGTTGTTTTACAACACGTTATCAGCACGAGTCTCTACCGAGCTACAAGGTAAGAATCAGCCTGTGCTATCACGACCTACTGATGCACATGATTCGTCTACTAACGGTAAGTGCAGAAATGGAAATAGCTTGCTGTTAACAATAACAAGCAAGAAAGTATACACACCCTATAGCTAAATGCTTTGTACATCATGCTACCTGAAGATAGCACCAGCTCTCTTTCTTTGCTTTACATCTCCATACATGATTATGCTACCATCGGTTAGCACTAAGTATCTCGAGATGCTTACCTGAGCCGGTCTTGAAGACCGAGCACGGACTAAGCCATGGCCCCGAAGCGCCATGGCAGGACCTCCGAAGCAGGTCACCGCGATGCCTCCGAGCTCGCAGCACCCGCAGCCCCGAAGTGCTACGGGTTGACACACCAATGGGTGTCGTCTCCGCCGACGAGCCGTTTGCACCATGCGCGCCATCGCGGTGGGAGCCACAGCTCGTCGCGGGAGTTCCAGCATTGTTGTGAGGGATGAAGCCCCACACACGCTGTCATCTCGTCCCCGTTATTCCGCCGCCCGTTGTCGTTGTGGGGAGGCCTTACAGCCCCTGCGCCGAGCAACGTGGCGAGTCCTCGGGCTACCACCGGGGCAGAACCGGTAGGGGACCCCCACCAAGTGGGGACGCGGCCCCGAAGTGCCGCAACCGCGCCACCATGTCGCGGTAGTCGCCGGAGTTGTGCGGCCCTGAAGTGCTGCCACTCCTCTTAGCCGGAGCGTAAAAGAACTCCGCGCTCGCTGGTGAAGGCGCATCACCGAGCCGAGTGGGCCTCCGGACCGAGACCTGCGCGGTACCGCGCCGCGGTGGCCGTCCGCCGCGGTCCGCCACGGCGCCGCATGCGCGGTGCACGCCGCCACGGGTCGTCATGACCCCCTGCCGGCCGGGGCCCGCACACGCTCGGGCCCTCGCCTCCCTCTTGCGCCACCGCCGGCTAGGCCAGGTGCCGCCCGGGCCTCCGCCAAGGCCGCCGACCCAAGGCCCCGCCGAGGGCCCGCCGGATCTGGCCGGGCCTCACGCGCCCCGCGCACACGCCGCCACGAGCGTCCGTGCCCCGGCCGGCGTGTCGCGCGCCGCCGCGGGCTTCCGCCCAGGCCGTCGTGGCCGCGCGCCAAGCTCCCCGCCGCCGCACCGCGGCCACCCGGCCCACGTGCGCGAGGGCTTCCGCCGGACCACCGGGGCCTCAACCCCCTCCCCGTGCGCTGCACCCGCACTCGCCACGTGCACGCCGCCACAAGGCGGACAGGGGAGAAGGGAGGGGCGCCCTTACGGCCAAGCCACGTGCGGCTGGCTAGGGTTTTACCCTAGCTGCAGCCGGGCCAGGCAATTTTGGCCCAAAAGGCCACCGCTTGACGGGCCCCTGGCCCATGAACCAAACCGGTTTTAGGCCGGATGAAATTCAACCGATGGGCTCCTGGCCCATGAGCGAAACGGCCTAAAACCAGGGTTAACTAGGCCCGCGCGCAAAAGAAAAAAAAAAAAGGGGGGGGACGGGCTGGGCCGAATTTAGGCCACTTTTCAGTTTGCACCATTTTTGCATTTTAACCCCTGAAGTTTGGTTAATTCGCAGAATTATTTTCCTGGATCGGAAATTTGCGGATTAAACCCTGAAGCGTTTAATCACGTTATTTCCACATCTAACCCTGCTTTTCTCCGTATTAATTTATGCAATATTATTCTATGCTCACTAACATGCAGGGAATTTTTCTGGGAATATTCATGACCCGAATAATTGTAATATTTACATACATTATTTACCCGAAGTAAATTGCATGATATCGCAGGCATGTCGAACATTGCAAAAGGGAGTTCACCCAGCTTGGCTTGGATGGCAGCAACTACCTCACCTGGGCTGAAGATATTGTCATTAACCCGAGATCCATGCGCCTCGGTCATACTATTGCCAAGTCCGAAGTCGGCAAGGAAAAGGTTGTGGTTGATGACGCCGAGAGTGCAACGACTTTGCATTTCCTGCGTCATCACATACACCCGGACCTGAAAATTGAATATATGACCGACGAGGATCCGCGGGTTACGTGGGAATCCCTGAAGGATCGCTTTGACCAACAACGAGGCCATTGCACTCCCACGAGCTCGGAATGATCGGATTACCCTACGCTTCCAAGACTATAAGTCCGTGGCGGCGTATAACTCTGCCATTCATCGAATCGTCTCGATGTTGCGTCTCTGTGGCCAGCAGATCACGGACGCCGAGATGATCGAGAAAACCCCGAACACCTTCCACCGGGTAACATCGTTACGCAACAACGATACGGGTGTTAGAAATATATGAGATATTCTCGGCTCGCTCGGACCTCGTTGGTTGCAGAACAACGGAATGAGGTTCTCATGCGGAACCACTCTGCCCGACCCATCGGGTCAATGGGTGTGCACGAAGCACACGCCAATGTTGCCGGGAGTTCCGATGGCCCAAAATATGGCCGAAAGAAATAGAAGGGTAGGAAGGGTGGTATGTTCAAAGGCAGAGGAAGGGGTAAGCCCCGAGGTAAAGATGACAAGAAGGTCACGGGTGAATCATCCGGGGGAGCAAGAATGCATGTTACGAGATGCGGACGTTCGGGACATTGGTCTCGTAATCGTCGCGTCCCCGGACACCGATTGACGCTCGTCGTCATTCTTCCGGAAGTAAGAACGGGGCGGGCACGAGTCCCACTTCACCACCGAGCACGAAGCTCACACCAATGACATGGTCATTGCGAGTGGTGAAGACGTCCGAAAGGACGACAGCGGGGACGACCTTCTTGACGATGACTTTGACATATTCGGGGACCTCGAGTAATCCCCTCCATGTCAAGTGCAATGTTCCGCATGCTGCCGATTACTGATCCGAAGTATTGTAATAAAAGCTCCTGAAGAGCTCGTGGTTCTCGAAGAACCATGGCGATGGGTCGTGCTCCTGAAGAGCACACGGTTCTGAAGAACCGTAGGTGTAAATAGTGCTCCTGAAGCAGCATCTGGGTCATGAGTATGCTCTGAAGAGCAGCTGTTGTAAAGCCGAAGTCTTTACAAACAGTCTTCCTAGAGTCGTTATCATTTTATGTGTTTATATATTTTCTGCATCTTTATTTATCATGTCCAAGATGTTTGATACGGGTTCGGCTGGGTCCCATGGCGGATGAGGAGTGTTGTGTCATAGACAGCGCAACCACCAATACCATATTAAGGGAAACTAGGTATTTCCACACTTTAACCAAGAAGTCTAGAAATATTATGACCATTGCCGGAAGCAATGCTCATATTGTTGGCACCGGAAGTGCCACACTAGTTTTCCCTATGGGTACGCGGATACTTGTGAGAAATGCTATCCTCTATCCGGAATCCAAGCATACCCTTGTGAGCTTTAAAGATATCCGGGCAAACGGTTTCCACTGGAAACCGAGACTGAACATGGTATTGAATACTTGCTCATCACAAAATTTGATGGATATTAAAAGCATGTGGTTGAAAAACTCCCTTCATCGCCATCGGGTTTGTACCGTACGTACATTAAACCCGTCGAGGAATATGTTGCGATGAAGACAATCTTTCGTGACTACGATGCCTTCAAGTCATGGCATGAAAGACTGGGTCACCATGGGTTGGGGATGATGAGAAGAATCATCAACAATTCTGCTGGCCATGAAATTGAGTCAAAGAACTTCCCGAATCTTGAAGAATTCATTTGCACGGCTTGTGCAAAGGGGAAGTTGATCGAGTAGGCCATCCCTCCTGAAGATTAGGGATGAGTCACCTGTTTTCCTGCAAAGGATACAGGGGGACATATGTGGACCTATTCAGCCCCTCTCGGGGCCGTTCAAGTATTTCATGGTACTGATTGATGCATCTACCGGATAGAGTCATGTGAACCTGCTGTCCACAAGGAACCATGCCTTCTCTAAGCTTATTGCTCAAATCATCGGATTAAAGGCAAGTTTCCCGATAACCACATACGATCCATTCGTATGGATAATGCTTTGGGGAGTTCGGGTCGAAAGCCTTTGATGATTATTGCATGGCTATGGGCATTAAGGTAGAGCATTCAGTACCACATGTCCACACTTAAAATGGCCTAGCTGAATCCTTGATCAAAAGGTCTAGGAACCTCCTCCCTGCAAGACTTAGCTAGCAAAGCAACACACAAGTAGATCGGGCACAATATGTGATAAGAAAAAACAAGAACAAGAGCAAGAACAAAAACAAGCACACAAGGATTTCTTTTCCGGAGTTCAACAACCAAGTTGTCTACGTCTCCGTTGAGGGATCCAAGAAGGACCGAGTCTCTTTCAACTCATAACCTCACCAAGCAATCACCAAGATCAAGCTTGGGCCACCAAGCAATCACCAAGATCGAGCCGGGGCTTCACTAAGTTTGCTTCTTCCCTTTCGGAGGCGAAGCCGACCTACACAAACTTTCCCAATGGCTCACCACAAGATTGTGAGCTCTAGAGGCGACGCCTAGCCGCCTAGGGGACAAATCCCCAAGAGTAATAAGTGAATCAAAGCTCGTGAGTGAGGGAATCAAGATGCTCAAGTTTGGGAATGGAGTTTGAATGCTTGGATGATTTGGTTTTCCTCTCTTTTGGATTTGGATCTCAAGAACGAGTGGAGAGGGAGAGCAAGGAGTTGGAGGACAAAACCTAGGGTTTCAAATGAAGTCTCTCACCTTTCTCACGGAGTGGAGAGAGAGATATTTATAGATGGGGACCAAAAAGAGCCGTTGCTAGGTAAAGATGGGGATTGACGGAACTTCCGTTGGACTCACGAAACTTCGTTGAGTCTTGACTTAGTGTAAGAAACAGGCTGGACGGAACATGAAAGTTCTGTCCTGTACTCTCTAGAAATGGTTGACGGAACTTCCGTCGTCTCCACGAGAACTTCCGTGGAGACTTGGCAGGTTCTCAAGCTCGAGGGACGGAACTTGCAAGCTCCGTCCTGCACTCTCTGGAATTGACAGAACTTCCTTCATTGACGGAACTTCCTTTATCGACGGAACTTCCTTCGTGATTGGTTCACTAGTTGAATTTGACCCCCTTTTGGTTTCTTTTGTGGTTGGAAAGTCATCCAAGACTTTTTGGTACTTGAGCATAAGGATTCCCAACAAAAACAAGATTAGTTTACCCCTCTTAATAGTGCGGCTTGCCTAGACTCAAAGAAAGGATGGGAATAAAGAACAACCACTTTGAGCTTGCATAGGCTTGATTTGTTGCCGCTTTCTTCACTTAATTTGATATTGGGGCTGCCACTTGTTTTCTTATTTCTTGAGCGTCCTCACCTAGAGTTTGACTTGGAATTTCTCATCTTTGAAGATCACCTTCCTCATTGTATTCACAAGTCACTGAGATCTTCAATATACTTGATACTTAGAAATATATAACTTTTGTTGCTTGGTACATCGACGTTGAGCTTAACCTTCCCTTTTCCTATGATCCAGTTCCTCGGCGCTAAGACACACTTGCCCTTCACTTTCACATGGTCCATTGGAATAGGTCAAGCGCAATTCTTCACCATCGAGCTAACTCAAGTCATACATAACTTGTATTCAATGTTGCGCTTCTTATCAAAGATCTCCAATATTTCTTAGATCAAGTTACTTGAATCTTGAAGTAGGTCTTGTCATCAAATGTTCATGCATAAGGTTGTGTTTATGGAACCCATATATTTCAACCATTGTCTTTGTCCCATATCTTGAATTAGTACACATCTATGGACTTTTCAATATGTTCTTCATTCACGTACATTCACAAATATCTCACTGATCTTCACAATGTACATCCACAAATATAGTCCATACGAAATGCACTTACAATCTTCATTCCTGTTTAAGCATTCTCACAAGAGCATTAGTCCTTTAATCATGTTGTCATTCAATACACCAAAACCCACAAGAAATATTGATGCACTTTCAAACAGAATATGATTTTTTTCCAATCGAGTGTGAATGTGACTGAGCGGCAGAGATAGTTTTACCCGATGCCTCTGCCCTTTCCAATTTCATTGACCATTCCCACAACGAGATACCTTCCTATGGCGGCCCTCTCTAGAGTTTCCCTCACCCGAGCTTTGGCCCACGGTGGCGGCCATGTTTTCCCCGATGCCTCTGCCCTTTCCAATTTCATTGACCATTCCCACAACAGATACCTTCCTATGACGGCCCTCTACTCACCAAAGCTTTGGCCCACGGTGGCGGCCATGTGGGCGATGCACCGGGCAGCGTACCCGGCAACCCATAAGGGTAGGGGCACGGAAGGGCTCTCCTGGCGGCTGAGCACCAGCACGATGGCGGAGACGAGGATGAAGCCGATGTTCTAGAGGAGGTTGAGCGCCACCACGGTGTGCGAATAGGCCCAATCTGCCCGACGGTCCTCCACAGCGGCCTCTCGCACTAGGAGCGATGGCCCATGGCCCCCGCATCACCCGGCTGCCCGAGCAATGTGTGAGGTTTACAATCCTTATCTGGAGCAGACTACGTAACATAATCGGAATGGGAGGAGCCACCTATGTAACATAATCGTACGGGAGGCGATACGTACGTAATGGGAACTGAAGGAGGCGAGGCGACACAAAAGAGAATAGAGAAGACCAAGACAGATTTAATAAGGAGCAGAGAAGAGACATGTGAAAGTCCGGCGTCCAAATAATTTATAACAGAAAAAGGAACACGAGGAAGTCCAGACTCCGGAGTATAGAGTATCATGTACTCCCTCTGTCCCAATTATTCTGGTTCATTACCAGATTTATTCAATATTATCTGAACCAGGACAAAGAAAACACCTCATGGATTACAAGTAAACTGGGACGGGAGGAGTACAATGCAAGAAATACAGCCTCGGAACCAAACTTCCAACCGAACTTCCTTCTATCTCTCATATCAGTTTTTTTTCCCGGTAGCACATAGAATAATCCTGTTGATGGAAAATCGTCTTTTGACTGTTACGTACACACGTGATATGAGAGATCTGTTTATCTCTAGTCTAGGATCAATTTGGAACGCAAAAAATCCTCGGACATGCTAGTTGATTTTCTTTGCAAACCAACGAAGACAAGTAGACGTATAAAATTCCTGGGTAAGCAGTCTAGATAGACTAATGCGTAACCGCAACCAATAAAGAATAAAACAATAAGTATAAAAATTGGCTATCAGCTATAAACAAATCCGCCTAACGGCTCAAGTTACGCAGGGCATATGAATAGTGTTAAAATGACCATGAGTAAGATAAAATAGTAACTAGGCTAGTTGATAGATTTAATATATAAAACAACTAATCAACTGGTATTTACCGATGACACATCAATTAAGTGAAGTAGAATATGACATGTTAAACTGTTCTACACGATTGGTAAATACATGTATAATCAACAACTACCAGTCCCAGTCCCAGATACACAGCACAACTAGATCAAATCCCTTAGTGACTATTTCACCGAGGACACTTCAACTACGTGAAGTAGGCATGACAAGTCAAACTAACTATGTAACACCCTAATTCAAACACCTTAAAAATAATCACCATGAATCGTTTACTTTTTTTTTGGATTTAAAATTAAGGAAGAATTCTTCCCCTTTGAAATAAAAATGCCTAAAAATACTGCTTTCCACCCACCATGATTGTTATTTTGCTTTAATTGCCTTATTTGGATTTTTTGCTTCTTTTGATATGAAATTTATTTTATTTGGAGTTCATTTGTATTTTATTTGATTCTAAAACTAAGTGGAAAAAGAAAAGGAGTAATAAACCAATGGGGTTGATTTCTCCCTTCCTGGCCCATCTCCCCATCCCTGGCCCGGCCTTGCCCCACTCCCCCCCCCCACGTTGCTCCAGCTCCGAGCCTGACATGGCCCATCCCCACTGCGCGTGACACCAACGGTTGGAGTAGGGCTTCGACCGGTCCGGCACGGCTCAGCCGATGGACCAGTTCGCCGCCCCGCCCTAGGCCCCTCTTCGCGGCAACACGGCCCCATGCCCAAGCCTGTCGCTCTATAACGCGACCCGTGTGCTGGGGCACCACCACCCGCTGCACCTCTCCCGCGGGAGCTGTCCTCCCCACCTCCCTTTCCCCAGAATCGCGCGCATGGCCCCATCACCGCTCCACTGCGTGCCATCGTGCCTCGAGCCACTCCCGCAATCTCATCCCCTCCACCTCAGCTCCACCCACCATGGCCACCTCCCCATTTCATCCTTCTCCGACCAGCCGCCTATAAGACCCCACGCCTACCTCGCCGCCGTTTTCCCCAGCCGCAGGTGAGGTAACCACCACTTCCCCCTCTCTTCCCCTCTCCTTTCCCCACGCCGGCGCCCCTGCCCACTCCACCGCCGCGCATTGGCCGACCAACTCCCTGGAGCCCCCTAGCCAACCAACCACCACACACACCCTCACCATACTCGTGCGCACCCCATCTAGCCCCGAGCTGGTGCGCAAGCTAACGATGTGCCTCCGCCGCGTCCAACCTCCGGCAGCCTTGCCCGTCTTCCTCCCTGCGCCGGCCACCAGCGAACCAACCCATGTGTCCACGCCACCCTTCTCCACCCCAGCGTGCACACGAACCATTCCTAGCCCCACCGCGGCGGGCGCCAAAGCCAATTCCGGCAGCCTGCCCTGCTGCGCAGCCAGTCAGGTCCACAGCCTCTTTGACTGAAATCACATTGAAAGAAAAGATGCAGCAAAGGTGATTTTTTGTTGTCTAAAATTGAGGTGTCACATCGGGATACCTCCTTTCACATTAAATGATACTTAGAGGTTCATGACACCGTCAAAATCTTCTTTATCTTGTTATTTTGTTCCATACTAAACTCTAGAAATTTCCCTACAAAAATATTTGTTCGTGGAATTTTCACTGTCCTACATTCCCATTGTGCCTCTGCAATTTTGATTTCAGTTCGTTTGTGTCCTCCGTCCTAGCTTTGTTGCTGGTTTAGATTTCTATATTTATTTAATCCATAGAGTATTCAAGTTTAGTGTATAAAAAATATATAGTTCCGCTCTGTGGTTCATCAAATTCGTTGTCATCGATAGCAGATCCGTTTTGATCAAGACCAGAGATTTGTGCAAATAGTTTTGTTCTGTTGATTCTAAAACATTATTATTCGGCAATCATTGGTTATTTGGCCCTAGTTTTGTGAGAGGGAGAAATCGGTTTCTCACTAGAGTAATAAAATTATTTGAGTTAAATTTTTTCTTCATTGGTTATTCGTGTTGTGCTAGTTCGAAAGAGAACTTCACGTACGCCCACAACGCATCGAAGCCTAAAACGACCCACCATGCCTCACAGCTGATAGGCAAGAAACGATTCTTTCACCCGGTGCATCAACTGTCATCAATGCCTGATCTTCGGATTGAAGCACCAATCCACACAGTAGTTTCACCGGGTTTCATCAGTGCCCTACTGTCATCAATGCCTGGTCTTCGGATTGAGCACCAATCCACACAGTAGTTTCACCGGGTTTCCTCATCAGTGCCTCGAGACATCGGTCCACTGTGGCTGCTCCTAATAGAGTTGCACATTCGCAGCACTTCTGCAATAAAAAGAAAAAAGGCAAATGTGATAAAAAAATTGAACAAAAATCCACACTGAAAAGAAAGAAGAAAAAAGGAAGAAAAAAAATAGTGCTTGCATCCTTTCGAGTCTGAGGTACTATTAGATTTCGTTTGCTAGTTTGATCTGGATCCGATAACTTGATTAAGCCAACAATATAGGCTTGTACTTTGGACTATTATTTAGCTTTGCATATCTGATTTCGATTTTTGCCCATCCTTGCTAATATATTTTGCCAACCAAGTTCCATATATATATATATTTAAAAAAACACAGATTTTGACCCTTGCACTTGTTGGCTCACATTTTTCAGGTGCTTTGCTAATAGTAAGAAACTTTTAAGAGTTTGATTAGATGCTGCCAGTTGCATGCTGAGAGTTTCCAGTGGTATTACATAGTATTCCATCTGTTCCATAATGTTAGGCATTGTAGGTGTGCGCATGAGGATTAAAGAGAGTTGGTATAAAGATAGGTGCATAAGAAACGAGGAGAAGAGAGACGGACATAGAGATGTATTGGGCTCACATTAGGTGGGAATCCCTAAGTCCTTTAGCTAAACCTCAAACTTGGGATTGATATGAAAAAAATTGTTCATTGAACTCCTTCATCTATATATAATTGTTGAAATGTTTGGTGTAGGTCGTTTCTATGCACCCATTTATATACCGCGAGAGGACAGTGTACATTGTAGCTTTTTCCCTCGCAGTATTCCAAGATTTAACGAATCAACTCAGACTAATGGGAATTAAGCAGTATTGTGAGTAAAAGGTCTAATTAATCTACTATTGTTTGCATGAGAAGGAAGAGGGGTGCCGGTCGATGCTCTGCAGTGTCGCGGCACGGTGGTCATGGTGGTGCCGATCGGCACGAAGGATGTTGATCACTTATGACTTAAAGAAATTTTTTTATCACTCATGGCTTACAGAATAATACCTTGCGTAAGTTAGTTAGATATCTACTAGTTAAGATCGTAACCACAAACATAATTGAATAGCATCATAAATGGTAGTTATACATGGATTAAGGAAAACCTAATATGAGTAAGAACACATGCCTTTCGGATGGAAACTATGATTTATCCCTGCCACATATCGTGTCGACTAATCGAGATAGCATCCTTACCCTACTTAACTATCTAAACATGATGCGCTAGTCTTGCCCTGTCATGACTAAACTACACATCTAGCATCATGAAGTAACTATGATCAATACAAGGTCCAAATGAATAACCTAATCACCACGATTAAGATAGAATCTCGATACTTAGCCTAGAACTAAGCAATTGGAACAAGCACATGCAAGATCATAGAATCTCGATAATTAAAATACCAAAATCATTTATCAACATATTTAATCATCTTAGAGATACATAGTACAAGATTCATCATCTGTCTAGTAGGCCTACCTTGATACATCACCTCAAGTACCAGTGGTTCTTGAAACTCCAAGTCTACAATCTTCCGATTGTCGACTTGGCTAGATTAGCTAAGCTAGATCTAGCAACTGGAGATCGTGTATAAAGGGGCCTTGGTGGCTCTAAACTCATGAGATTTCTTTTGTCCCTCCGGCAACGTATCTCTACCCCTAGGCTTTTTACAAGTATTTATATGGGTAGGACACGTAAAGGAGTCAGATGCTTGGCAATCAAGGAAGGCGTGGTGCTGATCGGCACTTCCCGTGTCATGGTTAATCTCCTCTCCGAGTCGGTTCCTCGAGCCTTCCACAGTTTCCTCTCCGAGTCGGTTCCCGAGCCTCCACAACTTCCATATCAAATTCTTTGAGATAATGTCTTGCATTGCAGTTTGGATCTTGAAGTTTCTTTTATCTTTTCTAGACGAATATCTTCAAGTATCTGTGCAATTAACTTCCTTCTTTCACAGAATGGATCATGGGCCAGCTCTTCTTGGGCCAAGGCTGCTGGTGTCGATCGACACCTAGATCTTCTTTGCTGCAATTCTCTGGCTTGTAGCCTATATCCTTTGCAATGTCCATATTTCTACCATTTTCACATGTTTCTGCAATAAAGCTCCAGAACAATGCATATACAAATATGTATAGCTTTTTTCTATAGGTAAATGGTCTAAAATGATGTCAATTATGCTCTAATTGGGGTAATTATTCCATACAAATCGTGCATTTTGAAAGCACCAACATGTGGATAGTTTGGAAAAAGAACCCCCTACTGCTCTTTATACTGTGACTAACCCGTTTTTTACAGGATGAAATGATCACTCTGGAACAACAATAATTTATTCCGAATAGAAAAGGTGGAGCAAAATCGAATTAATAATTTATTCCAGTCTCGCTTTGTTGTGATGGTTGGACGTTGTCGTGTCATCATTGATGGTGAGACTAGTCGCAATATTGCAAATGCTGAGTTGGTCGAGAGCTTGCCTTGACCACAAAAGAACACCCATGCGCATAGTACATTGAAAAGGTAAATTCTTGGGAGAAGATAAAAGTAACAGAAATTGCTCGTATCAATTTTTGTACCGGTACTTATAAGGATAATCAAGATTTTCGTATAGTACATATGTAAGCATGTCAATTGTTGCATGATATACCTTGAATTGATGAAAATGATGTTTTGCACAATATGGTTGCTAACAGATACTTATTCAAACATTATTGCACAAAAATTATTCTTAAACCTATTACTGATGCTGAAATTTTAGAAACTGTTATGCAGAGACATCAGAAAAGAAAGAATGAACCATTTAGAAAAGAATGGAGGACCTCATACGTTCAAAATTAGTCTAATTCTGAATTTATTCAAAAATGAGAAATTTGCCTTGGCTCATCTTTGAATTAATAATTTTCGGTAAATACACAATGATGAGGATAATGTGAAGGAAAAATAAGTGCTTGTTGTTTCAGGTAAGAGCTGTCTTAATGTGCTTAATTGGTCAACCAACAACCCTACTATATTGGAGCGTAGTCCTGATTTACTTTGTGAGAAGTTGATACACCTGCTGATCCTTGTGATAAAGAGGAGTTGTTTGTTGATGTTTCACTTATACTTTTGCCTCAACAAATGAATGATTTTGATACTTCTATTTTTCTATCCACCCCCTAGTGCTGAAATTAAACATTTGATTTCATGTCAAAATGTCGAGATGCAATTGTTGTCTTCTCTGAATACTTTTGGTTAAATTGAATATGATGTTCATTGTGATCTAAGTATCGTAGAGAGGAGAATATTATCCCCAACTAAATTTCCATTATGACTAGAAATAATTTTCATACTATTGGCAACTATGATCATAGAGGAGTATTTATGGTGCATAGGGTTTATATTTATTCAAATTTGAAACCCGGTAATGGTGCGTAATTAAATAATCAACTAGAAGATTGCAGTAAAAATTATCATGTCATGCCAAGTATTTCGAAGATGACGCAGTTTATACGTCGTCGTAAGAGTGAAGATGATGTTAATATTATTTACATTTTATTCAAAAGAATTTTTCTTCTGAATGGCACGTCTTGTCTAATAGTTTCACATCACTATGAAAAATTATAAAATGCACATAAATATGAGATATGACCCAACTTTGAGAATAGGTCTACATATAATATTTCAGATTTATGATCACACTTGGGACAACAAGATGAATTTGAGTCAAGAACGACTCAAATTCAAGGAAGGGACGATGATGAGGACATCACACCTTTAGATAAAACCAACTCTCATCTACCGGACGGGCATGATCCAATGACGAAAGCTAGAGCACAACAATAAAATTTATGGGTGAGCATGTACCTAATGATTTCTTTATATATACATTTGAGAATATAAGGCTACCTAATGAGTTAATTATTGTTAGGAACCATGGAGATGATGATGATATACCTATGGAGGAGGTTGGGGACATGAAGGGTCAGCAATGGCATCCAAGTCAAGTTGGAGGCCCAAAACAAAGTGGACTTCGAATATATTTCTGAGTCCAGAAACAGTTTGCACTAAAATGGATGCCTAGGTCGCATACGGGCTCCATTGAGGACATTCTACATATGCAGAAAAATATAATAAGATAAGATTTCCAATGGCGCCAGTCCTACGGATAAATTTGCTTGGAAACAACTGAGATTATCGAAACAATTACATGTACAGACTCTGTCTCGGTGTTCTGTCACCATTTCTTGTTTTTGGACCTTTGTTCTTTTTTAGCCCACCTTGGGGTGCATCTACAGGGTCTTAGTACGAATCTAGACTATATTCATAGCCGCTGCCACCACCTAGGTTAAGGTTAGATTTTGCTTCGATTATTCTATTAAGAATAATTTCAATGTTCATCGATTTGTGAGACTCCAAGTTCGTGAGTTTAATTATACATGTGCAATTTGATTGCATTGTATCTTGTTATAGCTTGTGCTCATCGATTGATAGTTAAGGATTAGCATTCTTAGCAAGGTCAATAGTGCAACATGCATTGATAACAAGAGCTGGTGATGTGATTCTAGGGATTGGAACTCATTGTTTAGAAGCCGGATCAATTTGTGTCTCTCACCTATGCCAAATTATTATTTATTGGAGCCTTTCGGAAGATCGAGACACCCGGTTTACATCTATGGGACCCATAGGCATGGCCCAAACTTTCAAGATTTTTTATAGGATTAATCTTGTGGTTCCAATCCTTCAATTCTATCTAGTTGTGATTGATTTAATAGCCAACTAGCATTTTTTCCCCATTTAGCATCTTTTTAGAAAAAAAAAACTATTTTAAGGTATTTTTTGGTCCATTTTATACCATAAAATCTTGGCTCACTTTACTCCCTTGAGAAATCCAAGTTAGCGCAATCTATCACCTATTATGATTTATCTTTTTTGTTTCTTAATATACAGGTTGAATTTGAAGCCCAAATGGCCATCTTGAAGTTTGCAAACCGACGCTCTGGGTGCTTGTTTGAGACCATATAAGGCTTTCTTCAATCGGCAAACAAGGGATGGATTGGAAGTCTGATAGGGCTTTATTTAATTTAAGAGATAGGGAAAACTGCGGTAAGAAAGACCCACTCAGTGAATCGGTGGATCACACACTTGGAGACAGGGACCTGCCTGACTATTTCGAAAGTAGACAAGTGTTGAAAGAGTGAAGTCTGGGGACAACGGTAAACGTAAAAAATAGGATCTCCAAAGCTACCCGCCCTACTAAAGAAGTTCGCAAGCAAGGGACATGCCGAACACCTACCTTTCCAACTAAGTCCCACGCGAGGACCCTTTCATTGACGATGCCTTCCGTCGTTAGCAAGCGGTGGCCGACTAGGCCTTTTCCCTAATTATTTTAGGAAGCGAAGAGGAAAGAAAAAAAGTTCGGTAATCTTCTCCCTTTGGTAGGCATTTACCCAAGGCACTGATATTCTGAGTCTCTCGATTATACGTGAAATAAGGAGTTAAAGGTCTTATTCGTCTTTCTTGGCCTATGTGAATATGAGCCAATTCCGGAAAGTGAATAATTCACTATTGAAAGTGCAAGTCGACGTTCCTGATATGAAAGTGAAAGTGGAGTGAAATCTGGATATGAAGGTTCAAGTCCAGTTCCAATCTGGATACAAAAGTGCTGTTCAATCGTCGAAAGTGATCTCGCTTTTGTTGTTCTCTTTTAGTCCGCTTTTCTTTTTTCTTTCTTTGGAGTCGGGTTCTTAAGACAGGACTGGAAATCGGATTTTCTGAATATCTCTCTTCCGGCAAAAGAAGTAAGTTTGTTCGAGATCGAAAGAGTGCCCCCGAGAGACTAGACTGATAGTCACAGTAGTGCGCCTTCAGTTGAGGAGAGCTGTTCACAAGCAGTGGTTATGGAAGAGGAAGATCGTGCGGGGAAAACGGGGTTCGAACCCGTGACTTCTGGCATGACAGACCAGCACTCTAACCAACTGAGCTATTTCCCCCGTTCGTAACTACTGTCGATTCAACAGTCACCTACCGGTTACCTTTGTAACTATACCAAAACCAAAGTAGCTGTACAACAGAATGCCCTTCGCCTTTAGTACTTTTTTTTCCTTTTTACGACAGTAGAAAGAAATGGCTCTGCTCGCTTAGACTCGGGGCTCCGCGCTCTATCAGCTATCAGTTAGTTGGCGCTACGCGCGACTTCAGTTGACAAAAGCGAACAAGATAGCGCCTGCGGAGAACTTTCGTTTGTTCGCCTTCTAAAAGGCCTACTGACCTGCCGGTGAAAAGCCGGTTACAAAAAAAATAATAAGACGTAGGTAGTGAAAAAGTACCAAAACAACTGAAGCCTACATCCCACTACGTCTGGGTTCCCCCTTCCTATGAACCTTGAGTCAGAGGTCTTAACTTGAGTCAATAGGTAGGATTGTTATTTGCTATTTAACTGTGTAAAGAGTACCAAAACATATGTAATAATTTTTTTGTTACATAGTTTATTGTGTCAACTATCATTATGTAAGATTTCATAATAAAATTCAACTTGTATGCAAAGAAACAAAAAGGCATAATCTAATAGGGGATTACACCAACTTAAATTGTTTAAGGGACTATACTGAGCCAATATTTTTTTATGATGTAAAACGGACAAAGTGAATCATTTGAGTGAGCAAAATAGGCTTTTTGTCTTTTTTATAATTATATTATATTAAAAATAAAGCTCCAGTTTTGTATGCACTCATAAACTAAGGTTAGTACATGGGACATGTAGTTTAGGTAGTGTAGACTTGTCGATCAGGACACATGCACGGGGATCCACATGCGTGTGAAAGAACTCAACGATGCTCGACGGAGTCACCGTAGATCTTGGCGCCAAAGACGGTGGCACGTGGAGACCGAGCGGAACACTATAACAAAGAGCAGCTATAGCCACGGTTCAAAAATCACTATAGCCGCGGGTGAGGCCAACCGTGGCTAAGTTTCCGTAGCTAAAAGTAATTCACTGTAGCCGCGGGTATGTGGGGTTCAACGTCAACCGTGGCTATAGTCTAAATTAGAAAACAAAAAAAAAGAACCCGAACGGGCCGAGCAGGCCCGCCCGCCCGCCCGCCCAGCCGTCCGGATCCACGCGTGCAGGGCCCGACTGCCTCGCCTTCCTCGAGCCCGGCCGCCATTTTGACGGAGCCGCCAGCTGCTCGCCGCTTTGGTCGCTAGCTTCTCGCGCACGTCGGAGTCTATGCCGCTCGCCGCTCGAGCCGCTCGCCGTTCGCGGTAGTGGATCCGATGCCGCTCGCGTCGGCCGCCTCGACCGCTCGCCGCTCCTCCGTAGATCCCACCGCCGCCGCCGCCCCGATGGCCGCCGCTCCGTAGATCCCGCCTCGCCGCCGCCCGATGGCCGCCGCTTCGTAGATCCCGCCGCCGCCGCCGCCCGATGGCCGCTCGTGACATCCCCTTCGGGACACCCGGGAATCGGTACGGAGGGACACTCGACGCAGCGAGTTACAACAGTGTATCATCTCATACAAGCCAGAATATATACATCATGGTATAATACAACCAGGTTTTCGAAATACAAACATCGTACAGCGAAAGCATAATACATTAATGAAGTTTAACAACCTACGAGTCTTGCAGCGGAAACTTGTACTTTACAACAAAAGACTACTAGCGTGATGTACTGAGCCCGTCGTACATCACGATCCTCCTCGCTCAGGACGTCGGGATTTGTTCCCACTTGAGGGAACCACCCTCGGAACACGGCTCCTCTTCCGGACAGCTACCGTAACAGTCGTGGAAGTACGACTCGGGTCCTGAAAATATAACGAGCAAACCCTGAGTATTCTAATACTCAGCAAGACCGACCCGTCAACAGGCACGCTAAGGCCGACGCCTAGTATGCAAAGGCTTTCTGGCTGTGGAGTTGACTCTTTTGCGAAAACAGCACTAATGGTTGATCCTTACTTTCAAGTTTTAGCTCAGGTTAAGTTCAATAGAGAACAAGGTTTTGCAGTCTACAACTACTGCAATCAAGTTTGTAAGAAAAGATCACTTGCGACCAACAATTCTTTCATCTCTCATCATCATCTTCCAGTTGATTACTACGATGTGACGAGCTAAACAAGCGGTACTCATTACTGCGAGGGACAGCGATTCGAATCGATTTATACCAGCTGGCAAAACCCGACTACACAACGTATACGCACCACACTAGTCATATACGACAACTTTTCCCGCTAGCACCTGACGGAAGACTAGCCATTTCCAACTCCCCGGGAGTATGGCGAAGCCACGACTTCCCTCGTGGTCGACCCATCTCCCTCCCGTGAGACTATCCTCTCACTAACAGCCGGCAAAAGAGAGCTGGCTACGCTACATCTCCGGGGCGATAGGGTACATCAGCTTGCTGGGCCCATGATACCAGCATGTAGTACGGTACGTTCAAACTTGTTCAACTAAGCCGACAACGGTATGGTCCTTGACCGACACGGACGGGGCTACCACCTTGCAAGACCTTAACTCCGTCTTTGCCCTTTCTCCTACGGGGCCCGTCCGGTCTCGACTTATTAACATCTTCACTTCCATTCTCATCTTTCTCTTCTCATTCTTCTTAGCAATAACAAACCAGTCATTACCATATATCTCGCGAGTAGTGTATGCCACCACTCGTCTTCTACCGATCCCTAATAACTTAAGCTTAGCGATCGTTAACTCTATTGAGCTACCTGTACCGAGTATAGCATAAACAAATGGAAACCTATCTCATGCACCTAGGGTATCAAGCAACTCCTATAACCTAATGCACAATCACGATTCATTACTATGATAAAAGAAAAGACTTTAAAATCATAGGTGGGATGCACCGGGGCTTGCCTTGATTCGAGTCGGAGTCGGCTTCTTCGTGTGTTGGTCGACTTCGAAGCTTCCGTCTCCTTTCTCGACCTCGGACGGAATCTCGATCACGCTGGGACCTAGGCCGACCAACAATGCGTCGCGAATTACAACCATGCATGTATGAATGTACATGAGATGATGTGCAAAGGTTTTATTAACCATGATCGTTAATTAGCAATTACTCCTTAATTAAGCTTGTTAATGATTAACAATTAATCACGTTCGTTAAGCAATAAGTAATAATTGATCATGCTCATTAACTAATACTTAATCCTGGTCATTACTTAACAACTAATCTTGTTTATTAATTAACAAATACTCGTGTTCATTAATTAACAATTTAATTATTACTTAAGGACATGTGATAGCACTTAAGATAATAATTGGGATCACATGAAATGACGGTGTTTATGTTGAATTTTGGAAAATAAACTTAACAAAAACTTTCATCTGCAGTATCTCTAATTTTTAAAGAAATTTATTTTCCTAAAATAAATAATAATAATAGCTCATCTTAATTAAAGAAAGGTACTTAATTAAACTATGAAATTATAATTTCTCAAAATAAGCATTTGAATACATAATCAAATAAAGGATAATTTTATGAGTCTATTGCACTTTGTTTGGTATTTTTCTGATTTTTGTGAGATTTTCTATGAATATTTGAAGTTTGGAATAAAATCTGAAATCAAATAAATTCGAAAAAATATTGGAACTCACTTGGGCCAATTCTGATCGGGCCCATGGGCGGGCGAGCCGAGGCTTGCGCGTGCGGCCCGGACTTGCGCGGCCCAGCCCGAGCTTAGACCAGCCGGACATGGCGGTGGCGGCCGGAGGACGGCGGCGGGCCGCCGGAGTGGCGCGGAAGGAGGGGAACAAGTGGACGGCTTGGCCCGGAAGACTCCACGCGACACGGCCGTTCACGGGGTGGGGTTGCCGGCACCGGAGGGTGGCCGGAGAGGGACCGGCGGCGAGCGACGGCCGGGAGGAATCTTCGGCGGCGGCCGGAGCTCACCCTGGTTGACCAAAACGCGAACGGCCGGTGTCCGAAGCTTCACGGGGCCTTGATGAACACCGGCATCGAGTTAGTAGAGGCCCCAGGTGGCCGGAAGTTGGCCCGCACCGTGATGGCGAAGCGGCGGCACAAAGACGCCCAACAATTCGATGAAATTCCGTTGAGCTTGTGAGGGACATGCAAGGGCGAGTCATCCAGGGGGTGGAGGAAGACCTTGCGCACGACGGAGACCGAGAATTGGGCGAAACGGAGCACCGTGCGGGGAGAATTTGGAGATGCGGCCATGGCTTCCGGGTTGGTGCTTCGGGGAAAATAAGCTTCGATCTCACGGGCGGGTAGTCCATGGTGCGAGTTGTGGCCGTGGGGAGGTGCAGCGGGTTCTTGCGGAACCGCCGGTGGCGGTAGCTCGGCGAGGGGTGGCCGGAGTTGGCCTGCCGGTGTGGTGCGAGAGGGGCGGACGGTGGCTGCGTTGCGTGCGAGTCCGGGAAGAGAGAGAGAGAGACGAGAGCAATTGGTCTTTATCCCCACGGGGGAGAGGTGAGTCGAGTGGAAGCTGCTGCGTGGCACAGTCGGAGGAGGGCGCGCGGCCGGGCCGCTGCCAGCACGGCGGTGGAGAGGCGGTGGGGTGGGAGTCGGTTCGGGGAAAGGAGAAAGAAGATTGGCCACCGGCCTGTTTTGGTAAATTTTGCAAAAACGTCCTTCCGTTTTTACTTAATTGAAAAACATACTTCCAAGGCTTGAAAAATTATGCGAAAATTCAGGGATACATTTGAGAATATTCTGGATCTTTTTCCTTTTAGGACGAAGTTCAAATTCCAAATAAATTTCGAATCAAAAATTCAAGTTGAAATTAAAAAGAGACGCTTTCATTATTTCTTGTGGACATTTTTACAAAATAAAATAATTTCATATCAATTCCATAAATCTCCTATTTTTTTATGTTTAATCAACAGAAAATGTTAAACTCCAAAATTTCTTTTATTTAATTTCCTCTTTTAAGAACTTAATTTTAACTTAGGTTAAATTCATTATTTTATGTGCATTTTTACACCAAATGAAATAGTTTTAAAAATGCAACATGATGACATGATCATGAATGACATGAGATGCACTTTCAGTTGTTAGGGTTGTTATAGCCCTCCCCCTTACAGGAATCTCGTCCCGAGATTCACGATGGAAGTAACTAGACGATAGTGCTAAAGAACTCGGGGTAGTTGGATCGGAGAAACTCTTCTTGTTCCCAAGTAGCTTCAGCTTCCGAGTGATTACTCCATTGAGTCTTGTAGAACTTGACGGTCCTATGTCGAGTCACTCGATCCTTGGTGTCGAGAACTTTGACCGGACGTTCGTCATCCGTCAAAACCGGTCATGAATCGTTCTACCTCAGCTGTCGGTATATCCATCGGTGGTTTCAAACATGTCTTCGGTTGAGACCCGTGAAACATCTTGTGGATTTCTGTTGATTGTGCTTGGTAACTCCAAGCGATATACAAGCTGCTCCACATCTTCCTTGAATTTGAAAGGGTTCAATGTAGCGTGGAGCTACTTTCCTTTGATTCCAGATTACTTGGACATCTTTGGTAGGAGATACTTGGAGATAGACTTGATCTCCTATATCAAATGTCAACTCTCGACGTCTCTTGTCCGTAGAACCGATTAGTCGAGATTTAGCTTTCTTTAGGTTCTACTCGAATAAGGCTTACTTACTCCTCGACATCTTTTACTAGACTCGGTTGAGATATTATTCTCACTTCCCGTTATAACCAATCTAACGGTGTGTGACAGCCATGACCGTATAGAGCTTGGAATGGTGACATTCCGGCACTCTCCTGTTAGCGGTTGTTGTATGAGAATTCCGCTAACGGTAGGCATCTTTCCAAATCTCGGTTGTTTGTCAAGATATAAGCTCGAAGCATATCTTCCGGATATTAGTTGCTTCCCTCTATCTCGTCCATCCGTTGAGGGTGATACACCGAGCTGCGAATCAACCTCGTTCCCAATGACTCATGTAACCGCTTCCGAATCTGGATACAAACCGAGCTCCTTGAACCGAGATGATGGTCTTGAGTACACCATGTAGACGAGAGAATGCGGCGATGTATAGCTCCGCATATTTCTCGGCGGTGTACCGAGTATGTACTCGGTATGAAGTGAGCTGCCCTTAGTCAACTCTGTCCACTATGACCCACATAAAGTCGTGCTTCCGTGGAGTTAACGGTAAGCCGGTAATGAAATCCATACTAATATCTTCCTGTTTCCATTCTGGAATACTCAAAGATGGAAGTGGACCTGTTTGCTTCCGATGACCTGCTTTCACTCGTCGAGCGAGTGTTTCACTCATGGACATACCTTGCTATTTCTCGTTTCCTTCTTGTCCACTAAAATCTTGGCTTTAGACCTTGATACATCTTGTTGGTTCCAAAATGACAGACTTCGTGGACGTATGGGTTTCATCCTTTTTCTTCTTGCGAAGTTCCAAGTTCTTAGGCACTCGCTAGCCTATTCTTGAACTAGATCACATCATCGCTATCTTCTCGAAAACACTTCATTTCACCCTTCTTAATTCGTCTTTTAGTGTGACTCATATCAACGTCCTTCTTTTGAGCTGTTACCACTTCCTCACGAATGGTAGGAATAGAAGCCAATTACTCCCTACTCCATATGGAAGAATCCGAAGATCGGACTCACTAATTTCCTCTTCCGAGTGCTTCGATCAATAGCTGAGTCGTGAGATTGTGACAATGAGCTTTCCGACTCAAGGCATCCGCTACGACATTGGATTTCTCGGGATGCTAATGGATCTCGATCTCATAATCCTTAATTAATTCTAACCCTCTTCGTTAGCACCTGTTCGGATCCGCTTGAGTGAAGATCTAATTGAGACTACGGTGGCTTCGTGTGTAGATGTACCAAATTTTCCAAGAGATAATGTTTCCAGCTTTTCCATGCTAGAATGACAGCTGCTAACTCTAGATCATGTGTCGGGTCATTGTTCCTCCTGTCGCCTAAGCTGTCGAGACGCATAGGTAATCACTCGACCCGCTTGCATTAGAACACATCCAAGTCCGGTGCCCGAGGCATCACAAGTACACCTCAACTAGCTTGGTCGAATCGGTTGAGCTAACCTTGGGGCTGTTAGTGAGTAACTTCTTCGAGCGTATGAAAGCTTCTTCACATTTGTTGCTCCATTCATACTTCTTATCCTTTTTCAGCAATTTAGTCATTGGCTTGGCAATCTCCGAGAAATTTGGAATGAATCTGCTATAATAACTAGCCAACCCTAAGAAGCTTCGGATCTGTGTGACCGAGTTAGGCGGCTTCCAGTCCAACACTCCTTTATTGAATTTGGTAAATAACCGATGATCCCTTAGGTGTTGTAGCATGGTCCTTAAATGTGCTGCATGTTTCTCTTCCGACTTGGAGTAGATCGGAAGGTCATCTATGAATACCACGACATACTTGTCTAATTCCGGCATAAACACCCAGTTCATGAGATAGGCTGGAGTGGGTCTGGTGCCTTGGTTAGACCAAAGGACATCGCCGGTACTCATAAAGTCCCTATCTGATAAAGAAAGTTGTCTTTGGTATATCTTCCGCTCTAATCTCGATCCGATGCTATCCGGAGCGAAGATCTATCTTGGTAGCACTTTTGCTCCCATCAACCGATCAAACAGGATGTCAACCCGAGGGAGTGGATACTTGTGCTTAACGGTTACTGCATTCAAGTTCGATGAGCTGCACATAACCTAAATGTTTGATTCTTCTTCTTGACGAACAATACTTGTCATCCTCAAGGTGATGGACTTGGGCAAATATATCTCTTATTCGAGTAATTCCTTCACTTGCACCTTTACTTCGCCGACTCATTGGGTGGCATCCGATACGGTCTTCTCGCTATGGATGCAGCCCTTGGTTGAAGTTCTCTCTCGAACTCTACTGTCCGATCAGGTGGTAAACCCGGTAAGTCTTCGGGAGAACATCAAGATATTCGCAAACTGCAGGAATGTATTCCACACCTTTACCAGTAATTTTATAGATCACCGAAAATATAGCTTGGGAAGAAGTCATCCGAAGACAATATCGTCCGTGAAGAAGGAGAGTCCAGGTGAACTGCAAAAGCATCTATATCCAATACTGCCTTAGGATACTTCATCCATCTCAAGCCAAAATCGCATCCAATCCTTGTCCGTCTAAGACTGTAAAGGAGGTGGAATAATCCTTACAACCCAACTTCAATGATATCTCCGTAGTACTTTGATCTGCAAGTATATTACCTCCAGGCGATGATATGAGATGTGGGTAAGTCATCTTGCATGATGGAAGATTATGTTTTTGAACATATCCTTTGCTCGATGAAGTTGTGGGTTGCTCCCGAGTCAAATAAGATAATGGCATCATGGTGGTTGATAGTGAACAAACCAGCCATGACTTGTGATCCTTTCGGAATCTCTTCGGGGTGGTGAAGTTGACACGACCAGTCCTTATCTTACCATATTTCAAGGCATTCTTCCGTCGACCAACTGCTTTCTTTTGAGGGCGTGTTGAAAAATTCTGCTTTGTTGGTGTGAGACAATCTTGAGCCGAGTGTCCAAGACAACCACCGTTATAGCAGGGATGATCGGCGGATTGGGGTGTCGAGGATAAGGGGCGTATACTCGATAGGTCTCTCTGTTGAACCGCTGAACGGAAGAACACCCGTTGCTGCTGCTCGAGGTGGCCGGTAAGAAATGGAACCTGATGGCATAGGCTCAAACCTCCGATCCGTTGCAGAAATGTAGACTAGATGATACTTGGAAGGTACCTCACCTCCTTGTTCACTCGGCTGCTCTCTTCTTAGTCTTCTCTTCTTGATGAGCACGAAGATCATCCTTCATGAATGTAGCATCGGTGACAATTCATTTAAACTAGCTCCTCGGTCCAAATTTAGAACATCGGGGTGTTTGTTGTCAATACCTATCACTTTTATGCTGAGATCGGAGTCGCGAGATTTATACGGGGTTGATGAAAGACGACGATGAAGGAACAGATCCAACTGGAATGGTTGAGCTTATGAAACAACATGGATTACCAAAAGATGCAACAGGTGCTTTCGTCTATCTGGTGTTGAAGGAAATATGGGCTTAAGATATTTATAAAGATAATTGCACCGATGAGTCTCCAATATAGTATTCTTCTTTCCGGTTGCGTACCATCGGTTATGCGCCATCCGTTCGGAAGAACATTATAGTTGGATTCTCTTTTAGTTTCAAAATAGAGTATGCAATTCCATATCGTTCATGTTTGACTTTGAGAAGCGCACAGGCGAACCGGCACAATTCAAAGGCAAAATGACAATTTGAAAGTGCAGAACACCCATTTTCAAACTAGCTCTCGGTACAACTTAATCAAGTCGAAGAGGTGATGATTACTTCTTCAATGGAAGTCACTCAAGAATCTCAGGGGAAAGATAAGTTCCGGATACAATGAAGTGAAAGAAGGAGAATGACTTTCGGACTAGGAATAGTCATCTCGTAATACCGGAATTTTATCATCCGGAAATTTCTGTCGATAGGAGGAGGCTAAACAGAAATCAAAATGGCTATTATTGGAAAGGGAAAAAGAACTTTTGGTGGCTACCGTTGACGTCACAAGTCGCCAACACACCGTTGTCCGGAGAGTCCACCGAAACCCCGGCGATGCAGGGTCCTGTGCTCCCAACGGACCGGCTCGGCTCGCCGATTCTCGTGTGCGCTGGTGCGTGCCGGATGGTTTTCCTGCAAACCAACAAAGACAATAAAAGGTGTAAAATTCCGGATCATCGGCCCGGATAGACCGATGTACAGCCATGGCCGATTCTCGGCGTAAGATAGACAAAATCGGCCATCGACGAGGAGCAGCACGGCCCATCCATTTATGTATTAAATGCCAGGCAAACGAACTGTAATACAAACTATACGAAATCGGCCGACGCTATAACATGCGATCGGTGGCTAGCAGCCGATTTCGTCGGTAAACGATCAAATCATTAAGACTTTACAGGGATGCATTATCGAGTAAAATGTAAGCAAGGTAATTATTAATGGGATGTAATTAATTTGATAGCAAGAAGATGGTTTAATCCTCAATTAGAGCAATAAATCGACCGATCAGGCATTCGGCCGATTCCGCCATTGATTATAACAATGAGTTATTAGATCATATCTAGAATGTATAATGATAATCAATGAAATCGTACTAATAACTCGGGTCCAAAGGCAGTTTCAAACAGATTTAGCTAATTGAACATAAAACAGCTAATGAACGTGATAAGCAATCGGCTAAACACTCCGAAAGAACGAGTAAGACAAATACAACCACACAGATCCCGAATCGGCCGATCGCTCCAACAGGACAAGTCAACCGATGGCACACGATCGGACCAGGTCTAACGGCCGCGCACGCACGGCCGATTCGGGACAAGCATAATCATAAACGCCTTAACTATGAAAGTAAATCTACATCCTATCCAATCGGCTGCATGCGCCTAGGACAAGTCAACTATCGCAAAGGCAAACACGGGACACGTCAACCGAGTCCGCACGATCGAATCGGCTAAGATGTAAAAGAAATCTCATAGCGGCTATCGTGACTCGAACGACCGGATCTAAGCCAATCGGCGTTGTAAGCAAAGGCTGGGACGGGGAGGCGGGACAAGTCAAACTACCTCCACCACGAGCCCGGACCAGGTCGACTTGACTCATCCCGGCCGATACTCACTACGACGGTTGAAAACAGATCCGGTCGCCGGATAACTAGCAATTAAGCCGTCTAATTATGAACAATGCGCCGAGAATTAGACGACATAATTACCTTGTCAAGCCGACTTTGTTGTCGACCGGAGCCCCGAAGATCCCCGCGCAAAACAGTAGACTTGACAGAAAATTAGGGTTTGGCGATGCGCCGAAAGTTGTATTGGATGTGAATCGAGTTTACAGGTTACATCCGAGTACAAATTTATACCCGGCACAAAGAATCCTACTCGGACCCTCTTCGGGCCGATTTCCTAACCGACTAAGGTCCTTTTTCCAAAATTAAACTACTATTTCTAATTTTACAACGTGGGCCAAGCCCATCAATGTTATGCTCTTCCGTTGGCGTCCGCGCACGATTCTCGGGAGGGACGCGCCCTTTACTCGCCCAAGCGGCCGTCGGCCTTCTCGCCCACCGGCCCTCTTTAACCTATAGTCGCCGACAATGGGTCCCTTGGTCAAAAACCGGCGTCAACAGCTACACGTGGTAGTTAACCGGTCATCCGCTCGGATGTGGCCTAGAGCGATCGAAGTGGCATCGTTGACTAGCTCCTGGATTCTTCTGCTCATACCTTCTATCCTTCTCGCTCTTCCTTGGCAAGTTATTGGGCTCATCCAAGACCTAGCAGCTCATCGTGTGTCTTTATCGGATCAGCATCTAGTTGTTTAACTATTGCTCGCGCAGTTGTAAGTTGCTCATCTCAATATTCACCTATATCTATAGCTCCCCTTCGTATCGACATCTTTAATCTACCCCTTTAAATCTCTAGCTCTCATATGGTATCCTTGACAAATACACATGACCGTCCCCGTATTTGATTGCCTTTGATCATCCGTATATGAAGATCTTAAGTTTCCCCATTCCATTGCCTCGGTGTGAGAGTTCTTCTTGCCTTTTATTTCACTAGCATAAACTTCTTCCGGTGCTATCCTTAGGAAACTAACTCTATACTACGATACTAACTAAGTATAACCCCGACTTTTTATTATAGCACTCAATATGACATGATGCATGCTCGGCGGACTAACTATACGTACTATAGTATATAAACTGCAACGAAATAGTTAGCACTTCCCAAAACCCGAACGTCGAACAGCTTAGTAAAAATCTAACTATTCTACATCCTTATAAGGCTCCATACTCTCTCGTGTTCTAAACGTACTAGACGTGTTAAGTTTTGAAAACAAGCTTGTAATGATGAACTCGTTGCCTCCGAACCGCTCCGATACCAGCTGTGACATCCCCTTCGGGACACCTAGGAATCGGTACAGAGGGACACTTGACGCAGCGAGTTACAACGAGTGTATCATCTCATACAAGCCAGAATATATACATCATGGTATAATACAACCAGGTTTTCGAAATACAAACATCGTACAGCGGAAGCATAATACATTAATGAAGTTTAACAACCTACGAGTCTTGCAGCGGAAACTTGTACTTTACAACAAAAGACTACTAGCGTGATGTATCGAGCCCGTCGTACATCACGATCCTCCTCGCTCAGGACGTCGGGATTTGTTCCCACTTGAGGGAACCACCCTCGGAACACGGCTCCTCTTCCGGACAGCTACCGTAACGATCGTGGAAGTACGACTCGGGTCCTGAAAATATAACGAGCAAACCCCGAGTATTCTAATACTCAGCAAGACCGACCCGTCAACGAGCACGTTAAGGCCGACGCCTAGTATGCAAAGGCTTTCCGGCTGTGGAGTTGACTCTTTTGCGAAAACAGCACTAATGGTTGATCCTTACTTTCAAGTTTTAGCTCGAGTTAAGTTCAATAGAGAACAAGGTTTTGCAGTCTACAACTACTGCAATCAAGTTTGCAAGAAAAGATCACTTGCGACCAACAATTCTTTCATCTCTCATCATCATCTTCCAGTTGATTACTACGATGTGACGAGCTAAACAAGCGGTACTCATTACTGCGAGGGACAGCGATTCGAATCGATTTATACCAGCTGGCAAAACCCGACTACACGACGTATACGTACCACACTCGGTCGTATACGACAACTTTCCCGCTAGCACCTGACAGCGAGACTAGCCATTTCCAACTCCCCGGGAGTATGGCGAAGCCACGACTTCCCTCGTGGTCGACCCATCTCCCTCCCGTGAGACTATCCTCTCACTAACAGCCGGCAAAAGAGAGCCGGCTACGCTACATCTCTCGGGGCGATAGGGTACATCAGCTTGCTGGGCCCATGATACCAGCATGTAGTACGGTACGTTCAAACTTGTTCAACTAAGCCGACAACGGTACGGTCCTTGACCGACACAGTACGGGGCTACCACCTTGTAAGACCTTAACTCCGTCTTTGCCCTTTCTCCTACGGGGCCCGTCCGGTCTCGGCTTATTAACATCTTCACTTCCATTCTCATCTTTCTCTTCTCATTCTTCTTAGCAATAACAAACCAGTCATTACCATATATCTCGCGAGTAGTGTATGCCACCACTCGTCTTCTACCGATCCCCAATAACTTAAGCTTAGCGATCGTTAACTCTATTGAGCTACCCGTACCGAGTATAGCATAAACAAATGGAAACATATCTCATGCACCTAGGGTATCAAGCAACTCCTATAACCTAATGCACAATCACAACTCATTACTCGTGATAAAAGAAAAGACTTTAAAATCATAGGTGGGATGCACCGGGGCTTGCCTTGATTCGAGTCGGAGTCGGCTTCTTCGTGTGTTGGTCGACTTCGAAGCTTCCGTCTCCTTTCTCGACCTCGGACGGAATCTCGATCACGCCGGGACCTAGGCCGACCAACAATGCGTCGCGAATTACAACCATGCATGCATGAATGTACATGAGATGATGTGCAAAGGTTTTATTAACCATGATCGTTAATTAGCAATTACTCCTTAATTAAGCTTGTTAATGATTAACAATTAATCACGTTCGTTAAGCAATAAGTAATAATTGATCATGCTCATTAACTAATACTTAATCCTGGTCATTACTTAACAACTAATCTTGTTTATTAATTAACAAATACTCGTGTTCATTAATTAACAATTTAATTATTACTTAAGGACATGTGATAGCACTTAAGATAATAATTGGGATCACATGAAATGACGGTGTTTATGTTGAATTTTGGAAAATAAACTGAACAAAATCTTTCGTCTGCAGTATCTCTAATTTTTAAAGAAATTTATTTTCCAAAAATAAATAATAATAATAGCTCATCTTAATTAAAGAAAGGTACTTAATTAAACTATGAAATTATAATTTCTCAAAATAAGCATTTGAATACATAATCAAATAAAGGATAATTTTATGAGTCTATTGCACTTTGTTTGGTATTTTTCTGATTTTTGTGAGATTTTCTATGAATATTTGAAGTTTGGAATAAAATCTGAAATCAAATAAATTCGAAAAAATATTGGAACTCACTTGGGCCAATTCTGATCGGGCCCATGGGCGGGCGAGCCAGGCTTGCGCGTGCGGCCCGGACTTGCGCGGCCTAGCCCGAGCTTAGACCAGCCGGACATGGCGGTGGCGGCCGGAGGACGGCGGCGGGCCGCCGGAGTGGCGCGGAAGGAGGGGAACAAGTGGACGGCTTGGCCCGGAAGACTCCACGCGACACGGCCGTTCACGGGGTGGGGTTGCCGGCACCGGAGGGTGGCCGGAGAGGGACCGGCGGCGAGCGACGGCCGGGAGGAATCTTCGGCAGCGGCTGGAGCTCACCCTGGTTGACCAAAACGCGAACGGCCGGTGTCCGAAGCTTCACGGGGCCTTGATGAACACCGGCATCGAGTTAGTAGAGGCCCCGGTGGCCGGAAGTTGGCCCGCACCGTAATGGCAGAAGCGGCGGCACAAAGATGCCCAACAAGTCGATGAAATTCCGTTGAGCTTGTGAGGGACATGCAAGGGCGAGTCATCCAGGGGGTGGAGGAAGACCTTGCGCACGACGGAGACCGAGAATTGGGCGAAACGGAGCACCGTGCGGGGAGAATTTGGAGATGCGGCCATGGCTTCCGGGTTGGTGCTTCGGGGAAAATAAGCTTCGATCTCACGGGCGGGTAGTCCTTGGTGCGAGTTGTGGCCGTGGGGAGGTGCAGCGGGTTCTTGCGGAACCGCCGGTGGCGGTAGCTCGGCGAGGGGTGGCCGGAGTTGGCCTGCCGGTGTGGTGCGAGAGAGGGCGGACGGTGGCTGCGTTGCGTGCGAGTCCGGGAAGAGAGAGAGAGAGACGAGAGCAACTGGTCTTTATCCCCACGGGGAGAGGTGAGCTGGTGGAAGGCTGCTGCGTGGCGGAGCCGAAGGAGGGCGCGCGGCCGGGCCGCTGCCAGCACGGCGGTGGAGAGGCGGTGGGGTGGGAGTCGGTTCGGGGGAAAGGAGAAAGAAGATTGGCCACCGGCCTGTTTTGGTAAATTTTGCAAAAACGTCCTTCCGTTTTTACTTAATTGAAAAACATACTTCCAAGGCTTGAAAAATTATGCGAAAATTCAGGGATACATTTGAGAATATTCTGGATCTTTTTCCTTTTAGGACGAAGTTCAAATTCCAAATAAATTTCGAATCAAAAATTCAAGTTGAAATTAAAAAGAGACGCTTTCATTATTTCTTGTGGACATTTTTACAAAATAAAATAATTTCATATCAATTCCATAAATCTCCTATTTTTTTATGTTTAATCAACAGAAAATGTTAAACTCCAAAATTTCTTTTATTTAATTTCCTCTTTTAAGAACTTAATTTTAACTTAGGTTAAATTCATTATTTTATGTGCATTTTTACACCAAATGAAATAGTTTTAAAAATGCAACATGATGACATGATCATGAATGACATGAGATGCACTTTCGGTTGTTAGGGTTGTTACACCGCCGCCGCCCGATGGCCACAGCCCCTCCGTAGATCCCGCCGCCCCGATGGCCGCCGCAATCGAGTGAGGAGAGGGCGGCGACCGCTCGAGGCCGCCGGAGGAAGGAGGAGTTGCCGGCTCGAGGCCGCCGGAGGAAGGAGGCCCGCCGGCTCGGTGTCGGGGTCGGGCGGCGACCGATGGAGGAGAGGGCGGCAGTCGTGCGAGGGGTATGTGGGCGGTGGCTGCGCGAGGGGAAAAGATTGGGCGAGTGGGAGGCGGCTGTTAGGGTTCCTTCTTTTTATAGCTGCCGGGTCGTGGATATGGGCCTTTGAGACGGACCGTGTCTACAAATGGAGGCCTATCCGTAGCCACGGTCCTTTTTTTTGCCGTCTCTATTGTTATTGTGCTCCCGTGGCTATAGTTAATTTTTGTTATAGTGGAAGGGCCTCTAGCTTCTTAGGAAGCAAAGGTTGAAAGGAAACAAGGAAGCCCGTGATACTCCCTCAATACCATATTTTATCATCTTGGCATTATACCATGTTCATCGAGAGGCACGGATCTAGCACGAAAGACAATGCTAAAGTCACCGGTGGCGAGAGGAGCTAAAGAGTGGTAGGGAACTAGGGTACCTATTGCTACAGTATTTGGGCTCCTACCGACAGGGGAAAATCTGGGGGTTGGCCCGATGTTCACGGCGGTAGGTAGAAAGGAGGATAACTAGCTGAATTTCAGCCGGGACAAATAGCTTTATACCCGACAAAGGTTGGATATGTGGTAAAGTGACGTGAGAGAGGCACCGAATCCTTGAACTCGACTCAATCTCACGAACTTAGAACACAATCCCGGTAGCTTTAGACCTGGCCAAGGTTGGATGCGGCCAAGCGACGGGGAGAGAGGCACCGAAACCTCGAAGACTTCGACTCAATCTTCGAACGACCACGGAACCACAACCGAGACTAATCCACACAAAATGGTTCAGCCGAACCGGAAACCGCAGAGAACGAATTAGAGGGCCCCGGAGGAACCTTCCTATATACCGCTGAATCGGTCTCTCACAAGTCGATGTAGAAATCACAGGAAATTTGGGGTAAGGAACTCAGGCAAGTTTGTTGCAACACCATCGAAGTCGATTTCTTGACTCATAGTCATATGAGTTTGGCTTAGATACAACTTGTATTTATACTAGGAACATCCCTCCTAGATATGTGTGGATGATGTGAAACTTATTCATGAAGTAAATAAGTTGAAAGTTGTGAAAATTGATATTCCCGAGAGGTCTCGGGTGACCTTTAGCTAGCCTTCCTGGTAGTCTTCAGTAAAATGGTCGTTACTCTATAATGGGAAGTCCAAATGACAAGCTATTTGTGGGAGGTGAAAGTAGACTTCATTATCTTTCTATCCATATGTATTATGGAAGGTGAAAGGCAAAGGTCATGTGCACGCTGAATCAGTTATGTGAGTCTTATGTCTGCAGGCTGGGTGCTGGTTCAGCTTCCATGTAACCCATATTCTCCTTGGTGTTACTCATGTCCTCTTGTCCTACAGCATCTCCTTCATGTGTGAACCTTAGAATGACATATGTATAACATTTAGGTAGTATCAAATTAACATTTATAGTAGGAAAAAATTCAGTAAGGAGAGAGTTCACCTCTTGTTGTACTTTCTTGCTCCAACGTATGGCATAGCTTGTTTCATTGATTACACAAAATCTTTCATGGTTTACACCTATTGGTTCTTGTCCATGCTCACGGTTTATGTAAGTTAACTCCATGTATGCATATGAGCCTAGCGTGTCCTTGTCACCTAGCCCGGCACCAGGAGCATGTAGATAAGGTCGTCGATGGCGAGCGAAGCTCGAGGCTCACAGCCATGGTGAACCGATGACAATAGAGAGGAGGTGGCTTAATACCAACATATCACTGAAACTAGACCAAAAATAGAAAGGGAATAACCTAAACTACCAAGGGGAGGGCTGCCCTCTCCTTCCATCACCGACGAGGTCGCTAGAGGGAGAGGGGGAAGGGAGCCAAGGTAGAGGACAGAGCTACCGGACTTAGGAGAAGGGTTGGGAGAGAGAGAAGAGGATCGATCCATCTAGCATTGGAACGGGATAATGAACATATTGTTTTATCCATTGCCTAGATTCTTCGCAGGAGGCACAACCAAATTAAGATCACTCTCGCCCCCACCTCCGCTCTCTAGGGTTCCTCCGCAGCCGCCTCCACCCCCCCCCGCACCCAACCACCCTCCCCTCCCTCCGACGATGAGGCGGAGAGGGAAGCCCCCTCCCATCCTTCTAGCTTAGTAGTTCTAGTTGTAGCGTCTTTCTCGAGTTTCTTCCGATGGCGATATGTCGCATATCCTCCCTCTCGTTGCTTCTAGGTCGTCGTGCTTGCCGTCCTCGGGCTCCTGCTCACCGACGGCGCGTTTCCCCTTGCCGACGCCTCGGAGCCTCGGGTGAGACTCTATAAAGTAGTAGTATGTTCCCACCTTTCTGTCCCCATCTTCACCATGTTTGTCGGCGACCTTGACGAGACGCGCTCGCTAGATTTCGCGACCCTTGGGCCCGGATCCGACGTCTCCTGCCCTATCGAGAGCCCCGACCGGCTCCACCCTCCCCGAAAGTCGCCGGAGGAGGGGGGGGTGAATAGGCGAGTCTAAAAATCCTGCGAAATTATCACTAGACCAAATGTCAAGTACCGAAACTTACGGTAGGGTACCGGAACTTCCAAGTATAGGGTGAAAAATGTGGAATTTAACCCTACACAATTCTAATGATTCGCAAGGAAAGAAAATACAGCCCTATGCAATTCTAGGAATTTAAAGGCACAAAAGGAAAGCTAACAAGCAATCTAACAAAGTAAACAACAACGCGTTTAATTAAAAGAGAGAGCACACGAGACACCGTTTTTTCACCGAAGTTCAAGTCCACCTAGGACTCTACGTCTACGTTGAGAAAGTCTACCAAGGACCGGATTTCTTTCAACCCTATTTCTCGCTCAAGTCACCACCAAGGTTGAGATTGAGTTTTCCACTATCAATGCCACTTCCGGACGGGTAATACAAACTTCTCGGCGCCACCACACAAGTTGGGAGCTCACGAGCACGCCTAGCCGTCTAGGAGCTCAAAGCTCCAAGAGTAACAAATCCAAATCACAAGCTTGACGGGAGTGAGGATGCTCAAGAATGGAATCAAGTCTTTCAATCTCTTGCCTAAATGGTCTCACTCGAATCCTAGCTCAAGGATGAAAATTTAGCTTTCGGAGAGGATTTGAAATGAGAGAAGTTGGGCTCAAGGTGTTCAAACTCGGAAATGTGCAAGAGAGTGTGAGTGAGGGGTGGAGTGTGGTATTTATACCACAGCTCCAAATAGAGCCGTTATGTTGTACCGAACGGCCCGCACCGAAACTTCCGGTAGGGCAGATTTAGGGTTAGATCTGGATTTCCGGCCTCACCGAAACTTCGGTAGAGCACCGGAACTTCGGGTATGGAGATTTAGGGTTCAAGAAAGAGGGCTGCACCGAAACTTCCAAGTATGGCATTCCGGAGAGTTCGAAACTCTCCGAGTGCCTACCGGAACCTCCGTGCTAGACGCACTGTAACTTCCGGTATGGCATTCCGGAGAGTTCAAAACTCTCCGAGTGCCTACTGGAACCTCCGGTAGCCGATACCGGAACTTGCAGTGTGGCATTCTAGAGAGTTCAAAACTCTCCGAGTGCCTACCGGAACTTCCGGTGCCTAGAGCTGGAACTTCCGATGAAAGCTGAAAAGGAGGAGATCAGGAAGATTTTCATGGGAAATTTGTGAGCATCTTCATTCATAGCCGGGGTGTGATTTGCATCCCTCTTTGTAGTACGTCATCCCTATACTCAAGGCAAAGATAAAAAACAAGAAGCCGCGCTTTGAGAAAGATTTCCTTTCTTCTCCATTTTTTTCAATTCTTGGCCCGTTTCTTTTCCCTTTTTCCTTTGATCTTGCCATACTATCAAGTATTTTATATGACTACTACACACATACTCATGAAAACATTAGTCCAAATTTAATTGTATTGATATCAATCATCCAAAATAAAATTAGGGACCTAGATGCACTTACAATCTCCCCATTTTGGTGATACATGCCAATACAATCAAATTTCTAAAAAGATGTGTCAAGAAGCACAACAAGCAAAGATAAAAGGTGAGCTCCCCCTTAACCGTGCATGAAATTGAATTTCAAGAGTTGGCTTTTACAATGCCAAATGCACATTTTGACTTGACAATTAAAGGAGCTCCCCTTTATCTATGCATCCATTGTCATAAGCAAAAGACAAAAGACAACAACCATATATTATGACATACAAAAACACACAAATGCAACTTGAAAGGAGAAACAACAATACATCACATCATAGACATTAAACCATCTCATAGATAAAGAACGCAAGTCTTACTATTACAATCATCCATGGTTGAAACATAATGATTGTCCAACACATCGTCCATCACACGATAGTTAAAAATGACATAGATAGATAGATAGAAATTTCTTCTCCCCTTTGGCAACAAATCACCAAAAAGAGAAAAGAAGCACGGTGATGCCCAAGGATCACTCCTCATCATCATCATCGTCATCCTCTTCATCCTCGTCATCGCTTTCCTCATCATCGTGGCTTGCAACTCCCTTGCCCTTCTCCCGAGGTGGAATCGCATGGTGTAGCGAGGAGAGGAAGACGTGGCTGCTGCTTGTCTCGGTGTCCTCCCCATTGTCATCCTCCTCACTCTCGGCCTCACTCTCCTCTCGCATCCCGTGTTGTTGCCTCGTGCTGCTACCCCGGCCGGCCTGCCGATAAGGAGCCCATGGATCCTCCCACCGTCGTGGCACAGCCGGAGCAAACTCCAAGGGAGGTGGAGGAGGTTGCTCGCTGTTGCCGAGCAATGTGAGCAAGATACCTCTCGGTGGCCTTCGTTGATGCGCCGCTGCTCCATCCTCATCCGATAGATGTCCTCACTGTTGGCTTTGCACATGCAAAAGATTTTCTTGAGGACCGAGCCAACAAACCCGAACTTGCTGCGAGTCCGGTGAGAGGAGGGACCGGGAACGTCCCTAGCTGCCCGAGCTGAAGGTGGAGGAGGTGGAGGAGCTGCCTCGTCTCACCGGAGATCCCCGAGGAGTGGGAAGAAGAGGGAACCTCTTGGGACGAAGACCTGGATGTTCCCGAACTTCCGGTCATGTCCTACCGGAACTTCCGATCGGGAAATTCCTTCACATCTCCGAGGCAAGCTAGCCAGAATTGACCACCCATACCAGAACTTCCGCTAGGGGTGAATCGGAGAGAAAGATGAAGATTGAAGAGAGATTTTCAAAGAAGGTTACGATGGACTAGTGTGACATCTTGACACTATGTGATCGAAATCAATCAACAAACAAAGCTATGATCACATTTTGACAAGATTTGACCTTTTGGTCAAGAACTAAGAAAACTTTTGTGAAATCACTCAAGAATTTTCGAAAGCATGCATTTCCAAAGATCCAAAAACGATAAAGCAACAAACAAATGTGCATGAATCTACACCACATTACTAGAGTCAAGGATATTTAGCGCACTCCTTAGATAGCAAAACCGGCTTTCATCTAGTGGCTTGGTGAAAATATCGGCTAGTTGGTCTTCGGTTTTCACATGGCTCGCTTCGATATCCCCTTTGATAGAATGATCTCTCAAGAAATGGTGTCGGATATCTATATGCTTTGTACGCGAGTGCTCAACGGGGTTATATGCAAGCTTTATGGCACTCTCATTGTCACATAGGAGAGGAACACGATTCAATTTGTAACCGTAATCCCTTAGAGTTTGTCGCATCCACGGTTGTTGTGCACAACAACTACCGGCTGCCACATACTCCGCTTCGGCCGTGGATAGGGCAGCGAAATTTTGTTTCTTGGATGACCATGACACTAGGGACCTCCCGAAGAATTGACAAGTCCCGGAGGTACTCTTTCTATCCACCTTGTCCCCGACATAATCCACATCGGAATAGCCAATTAGGTTGAACTTTGAAACCTTGGGGTACCAAAGCCCTAGGTTGGGTGTGTGTACCAAATATCTCAACATTCTTTTAATGGCCACCATGTGGCACTCCATAGGAGCGGCTTAAAAATGTGCACACGTACACACACTAAGTATGATATCGGGCCTAGATGCACAAAGGTAAAGTAAGGAGCCGATCATTGAACGATATACCTTTTGATCAACCGGCTTATCCTTCTTGGTGAGGTCGACATGGCCGTTTGTAGCCATGGGTGTCTTGGCGGGCTTTGCCTTGTCCATGTAAAACTTCTTCAATATATCTTGAGTGTACTTGGCTTGACATAGGAAGGTGCCCTCCTTGAGTTGTTTCACTTGAAAGCATAGAAAGAATGTCAACTCTCCCATCATAGACATCTCGAACCTCTTGGTCATTATCTTGCTAAAATCACCTCAAAACATTTGATTAGTTGAACCAAATATTATGTCATCGACATAAATTTGGCACACAAAGATATCATTGTCAAAACGCTTTGTGAAGAGCGTTGCATCGGCCTTACCCATTTCAAAACCCTTTTTCAAAATAAAATCCCTAAGGCATTCATACTATGCTCTTGGTGCTTGCTTAAGCCCATAGAGCGCCTTATGGAGTTTGTATATTGGTTAGGATATTTTGGGTCTTCAAAGCCCGGTGGTTGCTCCACGTACACTTTTCCTTGATTGGCCTGTTGAGGAATGCACTTTTCACATCCATTTGATACAACTTGAAGTTGTGGTGAGTGGCAAAGGCAAGTAGTATTCTTATTGATTCAAGCCTTGCCACGGGGGTAAAGGTTTCATCAAAATCCAATCCTTCTACTTGTGAATATCCTTTTGCCACTAACCTCGCTTTGTTCCTTGTCACCACACAGTCTTCATTTTGTTTATTGCGGAACACCCATTTTGTGCCCACAACAGTCTTGTCTCTTGGCCTTTCTTCCAATGTCCAAACTTCATTTCTTATGAAGTTGTTCAATTCTTCTTGCATGGCCATCACCCAATCCGAATCGCCGAGTGCATCTTCAACTCTAAATGACTCCAAAGAAGAGACAAAAGAGTAATGTTCATAAAAATTGCAAACTCGAGATCTAGTGATTACCCCCTTTTCTATGTCTCCAAGAATTTGCTCCACGGGGTGATCACGTTGCACACTTTGGTGCACTCTTGGGTATGGTGGATGTAAGCTTGTTTGACCACCATCTTGATCAACCTCTTGATCATGTGTTGTGGCTTCTTCATCTTGTGCTTGAGCATGATCTTCATTGCCAACCTCTTGATTTTGATCACCTTGATCATAATTTATGCATGGTTGGTCTTGACTTGAGGGAGGAGGTTGATCTTGGTCATCTTGGCATTCTTCTCGGTCTCACATCACCAATGGCCATCCTCTTGATTGCATGTCTAGGAGCTTCAATATCTACATTGTCAATAACAACTTGCTCCCCTTGAGAGCCGTTAGACTCATCAAATGTCACGTCCCGTGCAACTTCAACACAACCGGTGGTTTTGTTGAAAACACGATAGGCGTGACAATTTGATCTCGTACCCAAGCAAGAGACCTTTATTCACTTTAGGTGAGCACTTTGAGGCCTTGGGTTTCTTGTTGAGCATGAAACACTTACTCCCAAAAACAGGGAAATACGAGATATTAGGCTTTTTACCGGTTAGTAGCTCATATGGAGTTTTCCTCAAAAGTCGGTGAAGATACAACCGGTTGGTGGCGTGACATGCGGTGTTAATTGCTTCGACCCAAAAGCGATCGGATGTCTTGTACTCATCAAGCATGGTTCTTCCCATCTCTATGAGGGTGCGGTTCTTCCTTTCTGTCACCCCGTTTTGTTGAGGGGTGTAGGGTGCCCAAAAATATTTGTGCTTGATGCCTTCCTCATCAAGGTAGTCTTCAACTTAAGTGTTCTTGAACTCGGTGCTCGTTGGCATCTCTTAAGGTCACGCGGAAAGAAACACGTGACCGCGGGAGAACCAAGGGTTTAAGTCACTTGCACTATTTAACCAAATAATCCACATCCGAGTACAAGTACTAGATATGTATTATAAGGTGGGTCATGAATATCCGCAAGCGGACGGATAACCCGTTGTAGCATTTCACCCGAGAGTATTCAAGGGTATCGTATTTATATTTTCCCAAAGGAAGACATGGTTGATAAGAGTACTTATGCTCATGGTGTTACAAAAGAATGATGAAGTGATCACATTCCAATGCAGGGGTTAGGAGCAATAAATTGAGGATAGTGTGACACACACCAAGGCAATGCATTTTCTAATAAAAGGTATAGAGGCAATCCTAGATGAAGCTAAACTAGACTAGCAGACCACTACTCCTAATGATACAACATTCATATGAGTGCGCAGCTTCTACCTAACATCCAAGATCATGCAAGCGCAAGCAAGCGTCTAATGCCTAGGCATCATCGGGAGATCCGTCTTACGCGAGGTCCGCCTCGCGACTCCGGCCTTTTAGACTCCTATGCCATGCCCGAACGTGGAGGATTACTTTGGATGACAAGGCTGTCACTTCTTGTCACCTACCTCTACAAACCGTGGGACACGAAGCACATTCAAAGGTGGGTAGATAACCCCGAGCACCATGCCGGCGTCACTAACCACAACTCTAGATCCCTCGAGGCACCCCAATCCTACGGATCGACATGGTGGTAAATCTAGAGCACCCTTGCGGGACGATGAACCCGAAGCCTATTCATAAGAACACTAGTCTAACTAGCATAAGCCGGACGAAAGGATCAAAGCTAGCACTAAGTCATGCAAAGGCGTTCGTCGCTCAAGAATGAGCGACGAACGGCAATCAACCAAGTAAGATCAAGAGTAATCGATGATCAAGTATGAACGAACGAAGAACATTCGATATGTGTTCATCTTCTATTAATGAAGAACGAAGAACGAACGATGAACTCATATGAACGAACGATGAACGATCAAGCAAGATCATGACTACTCTGTCAAGCTCATGACAAGGATATAAACGAAAGTATTCCATATATAAAAGATCAAGTCTTACAAAGAGAGGATACAAGAGCTATACCCAATTCTCCACAAGACCTTGGGAGCAATGAGGCAGCCCACTACTAAGCCTAGCACTACCTAGAAAGCCTCTAAACTTCTAGTGTGAGGAGAGAATGATCCTTGTGTTGTTGTGTGTGTTAAGGAGGGGGGTACCCCTCCTTATATAGGCTTGAAAGGTCGGCTCCTGGAGGCGGTTTCGTAGGTCGGTGACATTTAATGCGCGTGGAACCGACCTCCGGAGGCGGTGGGCAAACCGCCGGAGAAAAGTGGGCCGGGGGGCCACCATCCTGGTTCGGCCGAACCACCCTGGTGGGTTCGGCCGAGCTGGTCCTGGCCCCTCTGAGGCTGGGCTTTGGCGATTGGCTCCCCACTGGATGTTGGTCTTTGATCCAGGTGCTTGTGGCCTTCTTTGTGTTGTATTTCGTGGTCATTGGCCTTTTATCTTGGAGTTGATTCCCGCGGCGAAGTGGAAGTTTTGTAAAAGTGTTGATTTGTCGCCTCGGGGCCCGGAATTCATCATTATCCACCTGCACACTAAAAATCTAGAGGTACAAGTGGAACTAGGTTATTTCTAAGTAAAATGCGTGTAAGACACGCCTAGTCCTTCTCATTTATTTGACTAATTGACGGTCGAAATTGGTCGTAACGACCGTCAACAAGTCCCCCCAAGCTTACCCCTTGCTCGTCCCGAGCAAGTAGTGGAACTTTAGGTTGTTGATCGGGAGTTGCTATAATGCCTACTTCTCAAAGGTACCAAGTGTATAACAAAGATACTCATCCTTGAGTTGAATAAGTTGGCAATGGTAACTCACCCTTCCCCTTAGTCCTCATGGGGCTTTGTGCTTTTCACTTTACCTTGGGCGGTTGAGAGAGAGAACGGTGTATAGAGCATTTATTTTCTCTTCCCTTGTCTTGCTTTTTATTCTCCGGAAGTTTTCCAAAGGATTTTTTTTTCAAGTAAAACCACGTTCCACAAGTGATACTCTCGAATCGCTCTAGTGGTGTTTGTATTCCTCACCAAGGCATGTGTATTGCCTCATCCTACATCTAATAGGCTTTTGTGGAGCTCAAGGTAGGATATGAAATGAGGCATACTTGCATTCATATTTTGCAAAACCAAAAGAGTGGATCCATGGAGATAGCAAGTCATACAATCGTAGATCAAGATGTGCAAGTGTGAAAATGATGGTGGTGGTGTATGTGACTACTCCTCTTTTTGTTTCACCTCTTTTTATTTTGGATTTTGGGCATGGCTATCTTTTCTTCTTTCTTTTTCCATGCTCGAAATGAGAGCAGCTTTTTTTTTTTTTTCTTTTTCTCATGCTCATCTTTTGTGAGCCTTATTTTCTTTTTCTTTTGCATAGCCATGCCTTCTTTTGATATTTTAAGAGAGGTGATAAAATGTGAGGAGTGTCTTTATTTTGGTGGATGGCATGACATGTTGCTAACTTCCGGTGTAGAAGTGTAGCATATGAGGTGGAATGTGTACGTGATCTTGATCATGAGAGTATGAAAAGCATCTCACTAGGGTCACACAATTTTGATAAAGCTCAATGAAGTAACAAGTAGCAAATGAGTAAGGTTTTCAAAGGAAATTTGCATATGGCTTTGGTAGGAATTTATCATCACTTGGGAACTTATAGATTTCGCAATTTTTGGGAACAAAATTCCGGAGATTTCAAGTTCAACTTAGGACAAGATCATAGCAGCTCTTTTTACCATATCATCATCTCACAACAACTTAGGTGCAGCTCAAGCATGTGCAGCCCACAAGTTTCAGGTTCTAAACAAGTTTTGCTAGCCAACAAACTCAAAACTAGGAGAGTTCTAAATTATAAACTAGGCACATGAGAGAAATAAAACAGAGCAACTATTCATCATCTCAACATAGAAAGACTAGCAACATACTTGCAGCGCATAAAAGGAAACTAAGCTACTTCTTTTTGTTCTTTTTAGTTTTATCATTTTTATTTTGTTTTTCATATGAGAGGCAAGAACAAGCAAAAACAGGAGACAATAAAGGATACAAGTTGCGATACATGATACCTTAGCGAGGGTGCTGCCCCCCCAAGCTTGTTCTTGCTCATGGGTTGGGTGGAATGAACCCCATGTGACGGAAGTAAGCCAAAAGATCGGATCGTTGTTGCTCCGTCATGTTGGTGAGGGCGGTGAGCTGGGTGTCGGTGCGCTCTTGCCATTGACGATTTTGCAAGATGTGTTGGTTGAGCGCATACTCGGTGTCTTCCGCCGTGGTTTGGAGTCTTCCCATTTGTGAGGAGAGGTTGTTCATCTCCTGCTCAAAGTTGTGGCCTTGGGCTGATCCGGAGTCGGTGGAGTGTTCCTCCCATTGTTGTTGTGGAGAAAACAGCCCCGGGCCATATCCCGGAGTTTGCCATGCCGATCCCCGGCCATGTGAGGTGGCGGGGCTGGGTACCCACCGGGAGAAAGCCCGGGGTGGCTGTACCCCGGCCCGCCATGAGCCGTGGGCTGCGGTGTGGGCATCTCGGAGGTAGATGGCTGTTCCGATCTGTGCGCCCCCTGCGAGAAGATACACTCCTGCGAGACCGCTCCGCTTCTTGGAGCTCAATGGTTAGATTTTTGAGAGTATACAAACGAAGGTCCGGGTTAGGTAACCGAAACTCGTTTGTATATCCCACAAAATAATATATGAGGGAATCGTTCGGACCATTCTTAAGAGAGTGACCTTGAATAAGATAATCTTTATTTATAAGAGAGCGAGGTGTAGCAAGGTATTCAACATTAGCATCATGTAAAGCTCCCACCCGCATGGCAATTCGTGTCACTAAAGAGGTACATTCAATTGGTCCTATCGTCCCAAGATTTTCTATCCATTGGCGAATCATGGCTTTCACGGGAGCAATCTTAATTTTATCAACCGCAGCAAAAAGAATTTTTAGCTCATCCTCGCGCACAATTCGAATATCACTCCTTGGAAAAAGAGTGATAGCAATCCACATGTGCATAAAACGCAAGGTAGGATGATGGATGTGATTAGCTCTAGGTCGCACGCAACTAGGAAGACCCGTAATCCTCTCCCAAAAAGCATGCTTTGAAAACTGAGGAAGGGCACCATCCAAGTCGGTATTGCAGCGAGTATTAAAGCCAAGAAGAGTGCTAAGTTCTTTCCAAGTTAAACGGTAGGATTCACGGAAAAACCGAAAAGAAATTCCTTCATCTACCGTTCGTAGGGTGCATAAAAACTGAAGTGTAAGCAAGCGGGAACCCGGCTCATCTACACTAGCAAAATCTGTCCACCCTAAGGCTTTAAATACTTGAGCAAATTCAGCATCCATACCTATTTTGTGCAGCAGCTCCGTGTCAAATGCTCGCGTAGGAGCAAAGAGGCGGTGTTGGAGAAGCGTGTAGGTGTGCGTCTCGTACTCGCCCACTAAGTCGAGGTCGGTGTCGGTGAGGAGACGATGCTCGATGTTGCCCTCTTGCCCTTCTTCCTCGACTTGTGGTGGTGAACTTGGCGGTGACTCGACTACGGGGCGTGCGCGGGTGCTTCGACGTGAAGAGCTTGAACTTGAGCGTGAGCTCAAGGACCTCTTGATCGACCCGAACAGCTTCTTGGCACCGGTCATGGCTGCACACAAAGAGAGCAAGAACACAAGAACAACAACTCCGAACGGGTTATGTGAGGGAAAAATCAAATTGGCGACACCGTCGGTTGTTCATGTGAGCAAGAAATCGCAACTCGAGAAAACCAAACAAAAACAACTCAAACCAAAAACTAGAAAGCACACCAAGAACAAAAGATTTCTGCAGAACTTTTAGGCAATGAGCAAGTGAGGGCAATGGAAAACTTGAGAGCAATGAGAATGAAGTGAGTGAGGAGTGGAAATGATAGTGTGAGAGGGGAGAGAGCTCCGGCCCGGCCACCTCTACTTATAGCTCACGAAGTAGCCGTTTTTGAACGTTAGAAGGGGCATATGACCGTTGGGAAAAAAGGGCGGACCGAGCAACGGTCATAGCAGTTCGGCCGAACCAAGGAGGTGGGTTCGGCCGGCCTGCTGTGGGTCCCTCTTGCTCCCCCTTTTGGCCCATAGCCCCCAACGGCCAAATGATCATTGACCATGGTTGCTACGTCCGGATATTCCTCGGAAATATTTGCTCAATAAGAAATCCAAAGAAAGTTGCCTCAAATTCAACTTTATTTGAAAAATCAAATCTCGAGAAAAAGTGTTGGAGAGAATTCCAACATGCAAAATTGTTTTTTTTTGGGTTTTGTATAAGGATACAAGGGTTGTCCAAAAGTTTCAAACAAAAGTAGGAAAATTTGGACGTAAAAGGATTTTGGTTTTCAAATTTTATATGCATGGCGAGTGAAAAAATATCGAATATGTCTGGCGGAAAATCCAAATAAATGAAATGAAAATTTTTTTGTGGTAAAATAGAGTATGTAGGGAGGTTTTTAAATGCATGTGGTGGAAAACAAAATCAAAAAGAAATCGAAAGATAATACCGATTTATCCTGTCGGCCGGGGCTTCGCCATTTTAAGTCCGGCGAGCGAGGACTTCTCCATTTCTTTTCATCCTTGTGGTGCAGGCCCTTTCCCTGGAGAGGAGGATGAAGATGGCTGCACCTTCTTCACTTGCCACACTTGGTTGGTCTTTGTTGATGTAGGTGGCTTTGTGTCTTGAAGGACTGGCTTCTTGGCCCATAATCCCGGCCTTGCTGTTGCAGGCTTCTTGGGTTGGTACCATGACGGATTCTCAATTTTGTCAAGTTGCTTCCAAAAGGCGACGAGACTATCCGTCTTTCTTGGTGTCACTTCAACTTCACGGATGTTTGAGGGATTTGGCCCATACTTGATCTTGATCATTGAGCATTGTTCTTTTCTTGGTTGAAACTCAAACTTTTCCTCCTTCCCATTGATGTGGAATCGGATTTCTCCATTCCCAACATCAATTTGGGCGTTTGCGATGCTGAGGAAGGGACGTCCCAAAATGAGGGGCGTGTTCTTGTCAATATCCATCTCAAGCACCACAAAGTCCACCGGTATGAAGTTGCCTCGAATTTTTACTGGCACGTCTTCGGCTATTCCCGCGGGGTAGCGGACCGAAGAGTCCGCCAATTGCAACCTCATTGGTGTAGGAGTCAAGGTTGTGTAGCTCAAACGATCAAAGACTTCTTTGGGCATCACGCCGACGCTTGCCCCAAGATCACATAAGGCTTGGTCGAAGTGGTGTGCCCCAATGGAACATGATATTGTGGGGCAGCCGGGGTCCTTCTTCTTTTCGGAAGCCGATTGAGTATAGCTGCGCTACACTCCTCTGTGAGCTTGACCATTTCCTCGTTGGGTAATGGTCTCTTGTTGTTGAGGATGTCCTTAAGGTAACGTGCATACGTGGGCACCTGCACCATGTCCAACAATGGCACGTTGACATGAATCCTTCGGATGGTCTCGACGAATCGAGCAAATTGTTCATCCTCCTTTGGCTTCCTGTTTCCGTGAGGGAATGGCAAGAAGCTTGTGTCTTGAAATTCAATTCCATTCTTCCCGTCACTTGGCTTCGGTTCTTCTTCTTTTTCTTTGGTAGTAGAAGGGCTTTCCTCCTCCGGTTCGTTCCTGTTCTTCTTTGCTGCATGGTTAGGATATGGCGGATCCCGAGTGGATTTTCCTCCCCTCGTGGTAACCGCATTAACATTTTCCAAAGAAGACTCGGGTTGCCCGGGATCTTCCCGAATTAGAACCAGGAATAAGAGCAGCTAGCTGAGCAACTTGGGTTTCAATCATTTTATTAAAGCTCGGCTGATTTTTGAAAGCGAGAGGAGAAGCCTTCTATTTGTGCGATTATGTTTTCTAAGACTTTGTCATTAGCAGCAAGCTTTTTGTTGATAGATTCGTTGATTTTAGCTTGGCCATAAACCAAATCTTTCAAGGAAGGCTGATTATTGTTAAAGCGAGAAAAATTGTTACCTCCTTGATATGATGGTCGGTTTTGGTTGTACCCTTGTCCTCCGTTTGGACGATACCCGTTGTTGTTGTTCATGTAGAATGCTTCTTCATGGGTATGGGGGGCAATCCTTCCCCATGTGGCCGGTGTTCCCGCATTCCTCACACGTCATGTGTGAGTCCAATGCATGAACACCACCATTTGCGTTGTGTTCATCCAAGCGTTTTATGAGGAGGTCAACCTTGGCGGACGAGCATGTCCACCTCCTTGACAGGGTGTACGCCTCTTGAGCGTGTTTGGAGTCGATCATCGCTCCACCCTTGATTGGAGACCATCTTCTCTATGAGTTCTTTTGCTTGGGCAACGGTTTTGGAGAAGAAGGCTCCTCCAGCAAGCGGCATCCATATGTCCACGGGTTGTTGGTGTCAACCCGTTGTAGAAGTGTTGAAGAATGAGCCATTCCTCCATCCCATGGTGAGGACAGAGCGGAATGTATTCTTGAAGCCTTTCCCATGCCTCGGGCATGGATTCATTTGTCGCTTGCTTGGAAACTTGCAATTCTTCCACGAAGGGCATTGGTTTTACCCATCGGGAAAAACTTGGCGAGGAACGCCGTGGAACATTTGTCCCAAGTGTCAATGCTTGCACGATTGGCATAAAACCACTGTTTCGCCTTCCCAAGGAGGGATAGGGGAAACGAGCGAAGTCCGATAGCATCTTGGTTGACTCCGGCCGTGGCCGATGTGTTGCATATCTCCGAGGAACTGTTGGAGATGAGAGTTGGCGTCCTCGGAGGCCTTTCCACAAAAGGGAATGGCTTGCACCATAGTGATGAGGCTGGACTTGATGTCAAGTCCTGCGGCACCCGACGTCGACGTTGGGCCCAATGGGCACATTGGCGACGGAGGGCGCAGAGTAGTCACGAAGGGTCCTTTCAGCCATGAGTGTTGAGGTTGATGGTGCGGAAGATGCGGGCTCGCTTGTCGTGGGTTCTTGAGGAGAGACAACGACGCGAGGTCGAGTCTTTCTCGCAAGAGCCTCGGGATTATCAACGAAGTTTTTCGGCAAGTTGAATCCACGCATGCACTATCCTGTTTTCACATTGAAGAGAAAACGAGATCAAGGTTAGCTTCGCAAAGGTAATGATTAAATCATCATCAAGTGTAATCATGAACATTCATTGTATTCTTATTAACCAATGTCTTCCCCGAGCAACGGCGCCGGAAATGCTTGTTGGCATCTCTTAAGGTCACGCGGAAAGAAACACGTGACCGCGGGAGAACCAAGGGTTTAAGTCACTTGCACTATTTAACCAAATAATCCACATCCAAGTACAAGTACTAGATATGTATTATAAGGTGGGTCATGAATATCCGCAAGCGGACGGATAACCCGTTGTAGCATTTCACCCGAGAGTATTCAAGGGTATCGTATTTATATTTTCCCAAAGGAAGACATGGTTGATAAGAGTACTTATGCTCATGGTGTTACAAAAGAATGATGAAGTGATCACATTCCAATGCAGGGGTTAGGAGCAATAAATTGAGGATAGTGTGACACACACCAAGGCAATGCATTTTCTAATAAAAGGTATAGAGGCAATCCTAGATGAAGCTAAACTAGACTAGCGAGACCACTACTCCTAATGATACAACATTCATATGAGTGCGCAGCTTCTACCTAACATCCAAGATCATGCAAGCGCAAGCAAGCGTCTAATGCCTAGGCATCATCGGGAGATCCGTCTTACGCGAGGTCCGCCTCGCGACTCCGGCCTTTTAGACTCCTATGCCATGCCCGAACGTGGAGGATTACTTTGGATGACAAGGCTGTCACTTCTTGTCACCTACCTCTACAAACCGTGGGACACGAAGCACATTCAAAGGTGGGTAGATAACCCCGAGCACCATGCCGGCGTCACTAACCACAACTCTAGATCCCTCGAGGCACCCCAATCCTACGGATCGACATGGTGGTAAATCTAGAGCACCCTTGCGGGACGATGAACCCGAAGCCTATTCATAAGAACACTAGTCTAACTAGCATAAGCCGGACGAAAGGATCAAAGCTAGCACTAAGTCATGCAAAGGCGTTCGTCGCTCAAGAATGAGCGACGAACGGCAATCAACCAAGTAAGATCAAGAGTAATCGATGATCAAGTATGAACGAACGAAGAACATTCGATATGTGTTCATCTTCTATTAATGAAGAACGAAGAACGAACGATGAACTCATATGAACGAACGATGAACGATCAAGCAAGATCATGACTACTCTGTCAAGCTCATGACAAGGATATAAACGAAAGTATTCCATATATAAAAGATCAAGTCTTACAAAGAGAGGATACAAGAGCTATACCCAATTCTCCACAAGACCTTGGGAGCAATGAGGCAGCCCACTACTAAGCCTAGCACTACCTAGAAAGCCTCTAAACTTCTAGTGTGAGGAGAGAATGATCCTTGTGTTGTTGTGTGTGTTAAGGAGGGGGGTACCCCTCCTTATATAGGCTTGAAAGGTCGGCTCCTGGAGGCGGTTTCGTAGGTCGGTGACATTTAATGCGCGTGGAACCGACCTCCGGAGGCGGTGGGCAAACCGCCGGAGAAAAGTGGGCCGGGGGGCCACCATCCTGGTTCGGCCGAACCACCCCGGTGGGTTCGGCCGAACCGGTCCTGGCCCCTCCTGGGCTGGGCTTTGGCGATTGGCTCCCCACCGGATGTTGGTCTTTGATCCAGGTGCTTGTGGCCTTCTTTGTGTTGTATTTCGTGGTCATTGGCCTTTTATCTTGGAGTTGATTCCCGCGGCGAAGTGGAAGTTTTGTAAAAGTGTTGATTTGTCGCCTCGGGGCCTGGAATTCATCATTATCCACCTGCACACTAAAAATCTAGAGGTACAAGTGGAACTAGGTTATTTCTAAGTAAAATGCGTGTAAGACACGCCTAGTCCTTCTCATTTATTTGACTAATTGACGGTCGAAATTGGTCGTAACGACCGTCAACGATGCCGTTGTCGCTTCTTATGGCCTTGATCTTCACTTCAAATTCATTTTGTGCTCTTTTCAAGAAAGACTTGAGTACATCCTTCACTTCACCTTTATCACACAAAAAGAATACCCACGTGAAGCGAGAATAATCATCAACAATGACAAGGCCATATTTGTTACCGCCAATGCTAATGTAGGCAATGAGACCGAAGAGATCCATGTGTAGCATCTCCAACCGTCTTGTTGTCGTCACAATGTTCTTGGATGGATGTGGTGCTCCAACTTGCTTTCCGGCTTGACATGCACTCGCAAATTTTATTTTTCTCAAAACAAACATCCGTTAGTCCAAGGATGTGACCGCCCTTTCGGAGCTTGTGAAGATTTCTCATACCGACATGGGCTAGTCGTCTATGCCACAACCATCCCATGTCGGACTTTGCAGCTAAGCATGTGTCAAGTTTTGCTTTATCCGTGGTAAAATCCACAACATAAAGCTTTCCTTTGAGCACACCCTCAAAAGCAATCGAGCCATCACTTCTCGTTGAGACAATCACACCCTTATCGTTGAACAAATAATTATAACCCATTCCACAAAGTTGTGAAATAGACAACAAATTGAAGTCAACGTTGTCCACAAGCATAACCTTTGAAAGCGAATGTGGAAAGGTTAAAGGGATGTTACCATAACCCAACGCATAGCCTTTCCCATTGTCTCCAAAGGTGATGTACTTATTTCTTTCTTTGCTTGGCCCAAATGATTCAAACATTTTCTTGTCTCCGGCCATATGATTGGTGCATCCACTATTGATCACCCAACTTGAACCACCGGAGGAATATTCCTACAAGAAAAGTTTAAGCTTTGTTTTTAGGTACCCAAATTTTTTGGGTCATCTTACATTAATAACAAGCACCTTGGGCACCCACACACAAGTTTTGTGACTCTTATTGTGTAGCCCAACATATTTTGCATAAACTCAGCCATGCATGTTTCTCATTAGCACATATGATGCATTGAAATCATTAAAAAGAATGCAAGGGGGTTAGTAACATTAGCATGTAAATCATTAATAAGAGAAGATTTGTTAGTATTCTTGATTGGCTTCTCCTTCTTGATTTGCTTCTTTTGGTATTCACCCTCCTTGGTGAACTTGATGAATTCGGTGCCATTTTTGTTTGTCCTTGCATTATGCTTGCCACCATGCTTGTAGCCAATATCATCTTTCACATGTGGCCGTCTTGCATTTGTGTATGCACCTCTTGCATACTCGGCCTTTGCATCATCAATGGCCTTTTCCTTCTTTTGTGCTTGCTTTTCAAGCACTTGTACTTGCTTCTTCAAGTTGTTGATGATCTTGACATTCCTTGTGCAAGCTTCAACATCAATCTTGTGACACCTAGCACAACCATTGCAAGATGAGGGGCAAGACAAAACTTGAGAGGAAGTAGTGTTACACTTAATTGCCTCAAATTGCACTTTAAGAGAGTTGTGATTCTTTTGCAAGTCATCACACTTCTCTTGAAGTGACACATTTGTGCCTTTAAGTGTCTCGCTATTCTTTTCAACCACTTTGAGGGACTCCACCAAGTCCTCATTTTTCTTCTTCTCAATTTCTAGGAGTTTCACAAGTTCAAGCACCCTTTGCTTCTCTTGAACAAGCATTTCCTCTTGTTTCTCGAGAATCTCCCCTTGCCTCTCATTAGTCTCCTTTTCCTGTTCAACGATGTCCAACAAATCAAACATGTTAGGAATTTGAGAACTTCCATTGACATTTACCTTGGATCCTTTGGCCATCATGCACTTGTGCCCGGTGTCATCTTCATCATCGATCAATCTTCCAAACAAGGAGGAATTAGTCGGTGTGAGTCCAATGACAAGAGAGGCAATGCCTCCCTTCCCTTCATCCGATTCCGACTCGGAGGAGTAAGATGATCCATCGGAGCTCCATTCTTGCCCAATGTGAGCTTCACTCCGACGGTATTTTCTATGCTTCTTGTGCCTCTTGTCACCATTCTTGTTTTGCTTGTTCTTGTAGTTCTCCGGACACTCCGCCATGAAGTGACCTTTGTCCTCACATATGTAGCACTTCTTTTTAGCTTTTCTTATTTTGCTCTTGTCTTGATCATTCTTCTTCTTGAAGCTTCTCTTCGTCATGATCTTGTTGAATCTTTTCACAAAGAGAGCCATATCATCATCACTATCATCATCGCTCTCTTCAACCACTTTCTTTTTTTTTCTTGTTCGGCATTGAGAGCCAAATCATTTTTGCTCCCACTAGCTCGTTCCTTGTTCCTAAGCAAAGAATTCATCCTATTGCCTTGATCAATTTGTTGTTTTTGAGCTAGTACTTTCCCAATCACATCATCGGTGGTAAAGTGTCTAAAGCCATCTTTATCTCTTATGTTGGACACTATGTTGGCATCCCATGATTGCAAGGCTTGTAGCAATCCTCTATTGACATAAAAATCCGGCAATTTTTCTCCAAGTGCTCTCCTCTTGTTCACAATCTTCATGATTCTATCATGAGCCTCCTTTGGTCGTTCTTCCGACCCCATGACAAAGTAGTTGAATTCTTCTCTAAGCCCCCGTAGCTTAGTTTCCTTTATACTATCAATACCCTCATGGACTTTTTCAAGCTTCAACCAAATTTTATGAGCATCCTCCAGTCCGGCCACTTTGTCATACTCGACGAGACTAAGTGCGGACATAATTGAGCTAGCTGTCTGCAATGCCACACTTCACGTTGAACAAGTCTTGTGCGGTAAGATTGCTTCTATTTTGCCATATGAAACCATTTTGGGTGACTTCTCTCACATTTTGATGCATGGACTCCAAGTATAGCAACATCTTTGTTTTCCGATGATCAAAGAATTGACCATCAAAGTAGGGAAGTCTTCCGCAGCCCGGTCCAACGTGCTCATCCTTAGGGTCACCATAGGTGTAGGGAATGTTGTTGTAAAGCACCGGCAACGCATTGAGTACACCTCCATCCTTCACAACATCTTCCCCACTTTCATTTTTGTTGTCATTCGAGTGCCTTGCGTGTTGTTTCATCTCGTTGTGTCATCCCCAACCACTCGGTGGTTGCTTTCGGTGGCACTTCATCACTTGTGGTTGGATTTATGTCCTCCTTGTGATTAGTCATCTTTGATCTTCAAGCGGTGAGGCTTCAACGAAGATACCCGCTCCGATACCAATTAAAAGTCGCCTATAGGAGGGTGAATAGGCGAGTCTAAAAATCCTACGAAATTATCACTAGACAAAACGTCAAGTACGGAACTTCCGGTATAGGGTGAAAAATGTGCAATTAAACCCTACACAATTCTAGTGATTTGCAAGGAAGGAAAACACAGCCCTATGCAATTCTAGAAATTTAAAGGCACAAAAGGAAAGCTAACAAGCAACCTAACAAAGTAAACAACAACGCGCTTAATTAAAAGTGAGAGCACACGAGACACCGATTTTTTACCGAAGATCAAGTCCACCTAGGACTCTACGTCTCCGTTGAGAAAGTCCACCAAGGACCAGGTTTCTTTCAACCCTATTTCTCGCTCAAGTCACCACTAAAGTTGAGCTTGAGTTTTCCACTATCAATGCCCCTTCCGGGACGGGTAATACAAACTTCTCAGGCGTCACCACACAAGTTGGGAGCTCACGAGCACGCCTAGCCGTCTAGGAGCTCCAAGCTCCAAGAGTAACAAATCCAAATCACAAGCTTGACGGAAGTGAAGATGCTCAAGAATGGAATCAAGTCTCTCAATCTCTTGCCTAAATGGTCTCACTCGAATCCTAGCTCAAGGATGAAAATTTAGCTTTCGGAGAGGATTTGAAATGAGAGAAGTTGGGCTCAAGGTGTTCAAACTCAGAAATGTGCAAGAGTGTGAGTGAGGGGTGGAGTGTGGTATTTATATCATAGCTCCAAATAGAGCCGTCATGATGCTCGAACGGCCTGCACCGGAACTTCCGGTAGGGCAGATTTAGGGTTAGATCTAGATTTCGTCCCGCACTCGAACTTCCGGTATGGAGATTTAGGGTTCAAGAAAGAGGGCTACACCGGAACTTCCGGTATGGCATTCTAGAGAATTCGAAACTTTCCGAGTGCCTACCGGAACTTTCGGTGTGGCATTCCGGAGAGTTCAAAACTCTTTGAGTGCCTACCGAACTTCCGGTGGGGCATTCCAGAGAGTTCAAAACTCTCCGAGTGCCCACTCGGAACTTCGGTGGCTAGAGCCGAAACTTTCGATGGAAGTCTGAAAAGGAGGAGATCATGAAGATTTTCATGGGAAATTTGTGAGCATCTTCATTCGTAGCCGTGGGTGTGATTTGCATCCCTCTTTGTAGCACGACATCCCTATACTCAAGGCAAAGATAAAAAACAAGAAGCCCGTGCCTTGAGAAAGATTTCCTATGTTCTCCAATTTTTGCAATTCTTGGCATGTTTCTTTTCTCTTTTTCATTTGATCTTGCCATGCTATCAAGTCTTTTATATGATCACTACACACATACTCATGAAAACATTAGTCCAAATTTAATTGTATTGATATCAATCATCCAAAATAAAATTAGGGGTCTAGATGCACTTACACTCCCCACCCTTCATCTCTTCACCACCAGCCGCCTCTCTCCATCGCCAGACTTGGGAGCCTCACCCCCCCCCCGCCCCTCCCTTCGGCAGATATGCGCCCTTGGTCGTTGCAACAATCTCCCCCTTGCCGGACCATGTGCTCGTGCCATCTCCGCACCACCTCGTCGGCTCACCCCTCCCCACCTTCCGCCGGTGCAATGGAACCTCATCGATCATCGCCGCCCCAAGCACCCTCCCCATGAACAAGCTAACCTCGTCGTGCCCTACAACCTCGCCACGTCGTCATAAATCCCTTGGGGTGCCTCGCCGCTCCACGGGGCTTTGAGGCCAACGCCCATGGTGCCGTCGTGAGAGGCCACCACCCCGCCCGGCTGTTGGAAGTCTGCTCCTACCGAGCATGGGGCATGTAGTCCTCCCGCAGGTAGGGCTCGACGTACTTGGCGCTGCCGAGGGAGACCGCCACGTGAGGCCCGGGGCGTTGGTCCTTCCAAGGCTTAGTCCTTTGCCCAGGTGCCGCTAGACCGGAAGCCTCTCCGGGGCTTGCTTCTAGCCTCGACGGGCTGGACTAGTCCTTGGACCCGCTCGTGATGGGCCTTTATGGGCCAAAGATGGCTAGGGCCCCAAGTGGGCTAGGATCCGCACCGCCTCGCAGCGTTCAAGCCTCATTGCCAATGCCGGCTTGACCTAGAGAAAAGTGGCTTAGCTTCACTCACCAAGGGAGTCGTCAACACCGCTCATATGCGTCTCGCTGCACATTCAACCACATTCTAGTCACCGACGACGAATTTTCATGTCGGTATCGTGCTCCTACACCAACCTCCGCAAATAACGTGGAGGCCCTTCCGCCCGGCCATCTTTCCACCGCCAATGCCACCGGAGTTGCGCCAACGAGCTCGTTTTTGTCGAGCTGCTTGTTTCTCGCTTTGTCCACACGCTATACTTTCGAAGCATTGTGTCGGGTACCTAGATTAGGGTACCCTAATCGGGTACTTAATCACCGTCATAGCTGGCTAACAGCTCTGTCTTGTACGCATAAAGGATACGAAGTGGGGCCCGAAACCTCCGCCTCGCCCGACCCCGAGTCGGGCGAGGTCCACGACTTCCGCCTCGCCCGACCCCGGGCGAGCGGTTCCACGACTTCCGCCTCGCCCGACCCCGGGCGGGCGGTTCCATAAATCTCCGCCTCGCCCGACCCTGCGGCGGGTGGGCCCACGATCTCCGCCTCGCCCGACTCGGCGTCGGGTGGGCCCACGATCTCCGCCTCGCCCGACTCGGCGTCGGGTGGGGACCGCAATCCTCGCCGCGTTTGCCTTTGCTTCGCGGAGAAGCGACCTCACCCACCGGATGGGGAGGAATTACGGCGGGCCGGTAGGCGCAATTACGGCGCACGGGAACTCGTCTCGCCAACGGGACGTGATGTGACCGGCGCAGGTGCCCTCTCGTCCCATTCCGCGGCGCCGCACGCTAGCGCTAGCTTAGGCTGCAGAGCGGCGTGATCATTACCAAGCCCATGATGGCTCGTGGACCGGGACGGAGGCCGGGCGATTGACGAGACAATAGCCCGTAATCCGTCCCGTGGCTGACCAACGATGTCCGCCTAGGCCCGTGAGGGCTACGAAAGCCGGGCCCGCGGCCTCCGCCTCGCCCGACTCCGGGTCGGGCAGGTGCACCACTTCCGCCTCGTCCGTCCGGAACTCCGGGCGGGCCCGGCGGTCCCCGTCTCTCCCGTCCGGGACTCGGGCGGGCTCGGCGGTCCCCGCCTCGCCCGACTCGGGAGCAAATGGCTTCCTCATGAAGCCTCACACTAAACGAGGTGAACGAGGGATCGCCATAACTCCGCTCGGGAACTCACCAATCCACGGGGATCGGGTGAGATCCGCGCGGCTCCTCTTGTCTCATCTTAACGCGTCGCCCGACACCCCGGCACGACGACAAGACAGAGGCGTCAACGCCATCTCTCGCCGGGGCCGTGATGAACGGGAGTGACGGATGGAGACCGGCATGCGACCGGACGGCCGCCACGATGGCGAGCGTGGCATTGACACCGGCGCTACCGATCAAGATCGACCGTGCGCCGCGCGACCGAGCGCTCGAGGCGGCCCGCATGCGAGCAGGGTGATGCACGGCGGCTCCGGCCTCGCTTCGGCCTGGTCCCTTGGACTATAAAAGGGACCCCACGCACACGCGCAAGGGGGATTTCGAGACGAGTTAATCGAACTCACCGTACACACATCCTAGAGCACATAGCACACGGAGGCTTGGAGCAACCCTCCTCCCTCGCATCCTTTGTAGCTCTTTTCACAAGACGAAACACGAACAATCCTCGAACCGGACGTAGGGCTTCGATTGCCCGAACCAAGTATAAACCACACTTTCCTAAATCATCCAAGGCCCATCCGAGTAGTAGCGTCGATCCCCTCCAAACACAAATTTACTTGTCGGCCGGTTTCATAACACCGACACATTGTTAGATCTGTGTGTACTAGAGTGTGTACTTGCTACGGTGCAGTATGTTCAGCACCATTTTAAGGTGCCTATGTAATCCTGTTCCGCTAAGTAATATAATCCACCCCTTATAACATAAAAATAAAAACATGTTGTTGCTATCTTCCCAGACCCACCTATTCCCAGTTCAGCAGGATGAGACGAGCTATATAGTTTAGACTCCACAGGATCGTTGTCACTCTCGCACTTGATTATTTTTCTTCTAAAGTAATATTCGGAGATAAATATTTTTTTACTTTTAAAGATGTCGTCTAGTGTGCCACAAGAACATCACTATCGTGGATGACTTACGTTGTGATTCGAATGAAATATCGGAAAAACATATTAATTATATCGTTGCGTGTAGAAGTATCCGACCTGACTTAAAATACAATGTACAGACAAAGAGGTGATTCTCTATTTTATTGTTTAATTAGTCAATCAATGAGCCGAGAAAAAGGAAGGTCGCTTTCACTTGTGTTTGGCTTCGTCAAAGCCAAAGTTTGCTGAGTCAGCTTGGGCGTATTATATAGAAGAGTTGCAGAGGTGGTCCCACCTCCGGGCGGGTATTTGGCTTATCTGTTATCAGTACACCGTCTGTGTGCAATGAGGTCCTCCTCCCTCGATATTGCCGTCGGTGGAGAAGAGAGGAAGAGGGAGAGTTGTCTGGTCCTGGTCAATCACCAACCAGATCGATCGCCATGGCTGCCCGACCGAATGGTGACGCTGTGAGGTTGTTGCCAGCTTCTCCTGCCTTCGCCCATCTCATCGAGCGGATCAGAGAGTTTCACGGCGGCGGCCACAGGAGTAGGAGATGGACCGGAGGAGACCGAAAGCTGCTGGATCTGGTGAGCCGCCTTTCGTTGCTCCAGGAGGAGCTGGCGGGAATAGAGAAGACGACGACCATGGCCGCGGAGTTGCTCGAGATCAGCGGCGCCGCCCACCGCCTCCACGATCTCCTGGACGAATTGGAGTACGGCAGGCTCCGCTCGCGCGCTGAAGCAGTCCGCTCAGAGGTCAGGCTGATTCCCTCATTTTTGCTTGGCCTCTCCAAGCATGGCAGGCACTTTGTTAGTAGCTTCAAGATTGCCAAGAGCCATGGCAGGTCCCGTGCCGACCTTCTCGACGACTTCGTGGCTGACGTAGATCAGTCCGGCCATCTAATTGGACAGCTTGGAAAAGGCAAACACAGCAACAAAGCCAGTGAGCAGATCCTCACGTTGGATCCTCCAGACCGCATCGCTGCAACTGCGCCCCCGGAACATACAGTGTTTGGCCGCAAGGATGAGCAGGATAGGATAGTACGGTCGCTGATTCAATCATCCAACCCTCTATCAGTGATCTCTGTGGTTGGAAGGTGCGGCGTCGGCAAGACTACGCTCGCTCAGATGGTCTACAACGACACTCGAGTTGAGCAACACTTCGATCTAAGGATTTGGGTCCCGGCTTCTGGTGCATCCAACAAGCTGGAGATCATCAGAGAGATACTGCAGTCTGTCAACCCGGGTGATGCAGACAAGATAGCAACTCAAGACATCAAAACACTTCAGTCCCAGCTGTCTCGCCTAGTGACATCACACAGGCTCTTGCTCGTGCTAGATGACTTGCTGGACGAGAAAATGGAACCATCTTGCAAAGAAACCTGGTCCGACATCTTCGACCATCTCTGCTCTGCTGAAATGGGCAGCTCAGTTCTGGTGACCACTCCAATGATGATGCTTGCTCGGATCCTAGCTACATCTCAGCCGTACGAAATTAAGACATTAGACAACAGTGAATGTTCGGCCTTGGTCATGGAATGTGCTCTCGGCACTACAAACTTGAAAAGTTCTCCAGAGTTGGAAAACATTGGCAACAGAATTGCCGACAAGCTGCAGGGATTGCCGTTGGCTGCCAAGGTGCTGGGAGGAGTGCTAGGGGCTACCAGAAGCATAGAGGAATGGCGGAGCATTGTGGACAGAAAAATAATTGGTGATGTATCCCTTCACTTTGTGCGATTAAGCTATGATTTTCTACCAGCAAAATTAAAGCAGTGCTTTGCATATTGTGCCTTATTTCCCAAGAACTGGAAGTTCGATCGGGCAAAGCTTATATATCTTTGGATGGCTCAGGGTTTTCTTGGACCTCAAGGGGATGCTGACAAAAGGATGGAGGATATTGGCTCTGAATACTTTGATGCTTTCATCTCCCTCTCTTACTTCCAGAGGCACAAACAAGGCTCCAGGACCTACTTCATTATGCACCACTGGTTTCATGATCTGGCTGAGGCAATTTCAGCCAACATTTGCTTTCGTGTTGAACCAGGTTCGACCAATGAAATTCCACCAACAGTGAGCCATCTGTCGATTACCACCGATGCTCCACTAGACTTCAATGCCTGTTGCTCACTCAAACACCTGCGCACCCTTTTAGTTCTAAGATCTCCTTTGAATTCCTTGCAAGATCACCACCTGATGAAGCTAAAGAACTTGCGTGTGCTTGATCTCTTTGGCTGTAATATAGTAGAGTTACCTGAGGCAATTGGTGAATTGATTCACCTTCGCTACCTATCTCTCTGTGGTACTCTCAGGAAACTTCCTGACTCAGTGAGCAGACTTTTGCATCTCCAAATACTGTCATTTCCCAAGGTTTGTTGTCTTGATAAGCTTCCTACAGGAATAACCAAACTTGTCAACTTGCGGTACCTTCATGTCGATACAAAGTATATTTCAAAGTTGGTGGGCATCAGACAGCTTGTTTTCCTTCAGGAATTAGTTGAATTCCATGTTGAAAAAGAACAAGGACCTGTCTTGGAAGACCTGAGTAAATTAATGGATCTCCGGGGACAACTAAAGATAAGTGGTCTGGAAAATGTCTCAACCAAGGAAGAAGCCCGCAAGGCTGTGTTGAATAACAAGCAGCATCTTAAGACCCTCAAACTAGAATGGAGCTCTGCTAGTAGAAATCTTTGCCACGTCATTGATGCCGGGGTTTTGGAAAACCTACAGCCGCACCCAAGCTTGAACGAACTTCTTATTAGAAGGTACTGTGGTTCCACAGCTCCCAGTTGGCTGCAGAATCCCCTTCTAGAGAATCTGCAATCCCTGCACCTCGTCAATTGCAGGAATCTGTCAGTGCTTCCTCCATTGGGACAGCTGTCTTCACTTGAAAAGCTACATTTGAAGGAGCTTTGTGCAGTTACTGAAATTGGATCCGAGTTCTACAGCTCTGTTGATGTGCCATTTCCAGCTCTAAAGGTTCTTGAACTTGTTGATTTTCCAGGGTTGCTTCATTGGTCTGCCAAAGTGAACTGCCCCTCATTCCCTTGCCTAAAAATTATGAGGCTCATAGATTGTCCAAAACTCTTGCACATTCCTAAACTCCCAGATACAACAACTGAAGTTACAATGGAACGAATATGCTCCATAAAGCATTTGAGACTTGTGCCTTATTCTTCGGGTTCTTTTATACTCACAATGGATGACTGCACGACTTATGTTTATTGCAAAAGATTATTCCATGAAAGACATCTAGAATCAATCTCAATTTTAAACATAAATGGTGGAAAACTGCTTGGTGCTGCTGAAGGATTGGAATCCCTTTGTTCTTTGAAGAAATTGAAGTTATGCCGATCTCACATGACAGACTATAATTTTAGCTTATTTCTCCAGGCTCTGCCTCATCTATCCTCTTTAGAGATGATAGATCTACCTAACATAACATCGCTTCCTATGCAAGGAGATCTTAACTTTTCCTCAACTCTTGTTGAACTGCATATTCGCAACTGTCCACAGCTTTCTTGTCTATCCTCTTTGCAACATTTTGTTTCGCTAAAATGTCTGGTGATTGAGCGATGCCCCAGACTAACAGCAGAATCCTTCCCGATATATTTTGGGAACCTTACATCTCTTAAGATGCTGAGCATATCCTACTGCTCACAGCTTCAGTCTTTGCCCGTGGGTGGTTTACCATCTTCACTACAAACACTTAACCTAGTCAAGTGCCATCCAAATTTAATTGAGCAATCTGGAAACAAGAAAGGCAATTTGTGGAAGAAGGTTGGTCCTGTGTGCCACAAGTAAGCGATGTATTTCCAGGTATTTGTTTAGTACTTCATGCTTTGCTTTCATAGAAATTTTATCAGTATGCATCATTTTATAATTTTATAGTCACAGACCTTTTGAAATTGAATTTGCTTTTATTTTAACTATGTCATTTATTGGGCAATAACAAGATTCTCGTAAACAACAAAACTCATGCACACTATAGTGTTTTTACTTGACTCTTCAATTGTGATATTTATTTGACGCAAGTGTGAGTTGGCATTGCACATAGGTCATCTGTCTTAGAAATCTAAAAATTGTGTGTATGCTCATAGTATATTGTTTAACAATAGAGCTTTGTATTTATCTTATCTTAAGCTCACCCATTGTCATGCACTCCTAGGACAATCATGTCTTAAACTATCCCATTATTCCAGTAGTGTATGTTCACTGTTCGAATAATACAGCTTTATTGTTCCAACGGTTCAATCTGAATATTCAAAAAAATCGACATATTTTTGGAAAAAGAATTGTCAACAGATTAATAGTCACTCCCTTAATAATAGAGGAGTATGCATGTCGTCTATTTTGTTCATCTGACGGCTCAGATCGTCCTTATGATACTTTCACACACACACACACACACACACACACACACACACACAAACACACGTATTATGGGTATCATATCTAAGAATCATAAGTATCATTGGATAATATTGTAAATTTGTAATTTTAATTATTATGCTAAGGTTGGTTCAAATGTCATCGTGAATCTTCACTGCAATTCGTTAGGGTTTTCATGGCAGCATCGCCGATCAGAGGCTGCATAGCAGCAGGCCAGAATCATCATGTTCAACGAGCTCTGGTCACCCCTGGTCGATCAATCTAGTGGCTCTTCCTAGGGCGGCACCCTATCGCCGTGACATCTATGATGAGCATGCAGCAGTAGCTGCGGAGGCAAGGCAGACAAGCACATCCTCTCGTGCATGCCTGCCGGTGACAGAATACGCCGTTGAGTTTTGCTGCAGTTCCTCGTCTCCGTCAAGGCAGCAACCACCGTTCTACAGTCGATACCAGGAGCCTTGGAGACTTGGACGGTGTCCTCGAATGATGGTATGCTCATTGTCTAATTCGTTTGAGAATTTCCATGCCAAGCGTTTTTTTTTTTTTTACCGAAGTCAGTAGGGAAGGCCCCTACCTGATTTTTTTAAAAAAAATTATGAACAAAGTTATTTACAAGTGTTTGCAACTCCAAGTTGCCAATGAGAATTTTCATGCCACGCATTGACATTGTGCTTCATCTGCTCTGCACAAATTCCTGTTTCTTTACAGGCTCAACTTCGTGATGTTTATCTTGCAAATTCTACACGGATGAGGGAGATAAATATGTGTATCTTGTAAACCTTAGTGTTGTGCAAAGAGCAGCCAGATTGAACTGACATTTGACACTAAAAGATGATGTAATTGACGGTTGGAGTAGGATTTTTGGCTGTAGAAATTGGATGTAATATTCAGTGCTTAAATAATGTTGCATGATTCAAACAGATGTGGCTTGCAATCTTCCATATTCAGGTCCAATGTGCACTGCATGGAGTCGACACCGAGTTACTGACTGAACTAGTTCAGAGTCTGACAATGAATAGAGCTTAGCACACTCACCTTTGATTGAAAAAGAAATGTATTACTTGTCATGTTTCAAGAATGTATTAATCCAAGGGGTATGATTTAGTTTATAATTGCCATAATATCCCGTCAATTGAACGGTTAGATTAACACCATGATACCCCTAACCCACCCGTATCATGGAGTATTGTAAAGGTCCTATAATAATAAAGTGATGTCATTTAGTTGTGAAGTTTTCTACCACATTTCGCGTCATATAGGTTTTACTGGAAATTCCTATATGGAGATCGCTCTTGTTTTAGCGTTGGAGACATCAACCCATTAGACCCATTTACACTAGATCGTGAATAGTCCAATAACATGAACTTGCTATCGATATTTAAATAAGTTAGTCAACATTTCAAATTCAATTCATTTTTATCCTCAACCGTAAGTCGATTATTGACTCCGTTTGAACCACTGCGTTTTTTAGAATTAATTCTACGAACTGAGATCCAATATGATTTTTCTTATTTCTTTTAAAATTCAAATTTTCGTCAACATTTTGATATTACTATGTCGACATTTATTTACGCTGTGTCAACATTTTAAATATTCCATGTCAACATTTTCAGAAAATTGTTATTTCCTATTTTTTGAAATTTTGAAATGAATTATAATTTTTAAAAAAAATCAAAATTTCATCAAAATTTTGAATGTACTGTGTTAACATCTATTTATACTGTGTCAACATTTTGAATATTCAATATCAATATTTTTGTAACAATGTTGATTCTATTTTTTAAATGTTAAAATTAACTTTGAATTGTAAAATTTAAATGTTCATCATTTTTTATAAATATATTATGTTAATATTTTTTATACTGTATCAATATTCTGAATATTCTATATCACCATTTTTAGAGAAATGTTGACTCTAATCTATTTAAATGTTGATATCATATTCGGGCTATTCATGGTTGTGTAAATGGGCTTAATCTGTTGATCTCCCCAAAGGAGGTCGAATTTTTTTATTAATAATCAATTTTTTAATTATTTAATATAAATAATCGCTCGATCTGTAAAATTGTAAAAATAGTCATCGTCGCTCGTTCATTGGGCGACAGTACATATCGCCTAACCGAAGGACGACAAGTGGCACCAGTGGGACCCGTCGTCCAACCAGAGAGCGACACCAACCTATCCCCCACTGATTGGGGGACAGGATCCAATCCCAATTTTTTTCGTTTTTTTCTGACTTACCTCTTAAGCCTCTCTAACGCTCGATTGAAAATACTTTGACAGCTCAAAAATTAATTTTGATTTTTTCTTGTGATAGAGTATACACTTGGAGCACCCGTTTTAGCTTTGAAAAGTCTCAAATATGATGATAATTTTAAAATAAAAATTCCTAAATTAGGGTAGTTATTAAGAAATAATGAATTTTTTAAGTCATCTAAACCTTCTTCAAAAATTATGAAACAATGATCTAAAATTCATTGCATCTATAGTAGTATCAACACCTATTTTTGTTAGCATTAGGTTGTCTTTCATAATTGCAAGTTATTTAAATAGTGTTCAAATTTGAATTTAAATTTAAAGTTTAATTGACCATATTTTGAACTTTAACTCCTCATAAGTTCAAATTGAACACTATTTATGTTACTTTTCGATATATGGTCAATTAAAGTTGAATTCAAATTCAAATTTGAACACTATTTAAACAACTCGCAATTATGAAACACAACCTAATCCTAACAAAAATAGATGTTGATACTACTATAGATCAAGGTTAACAAAACCGGTTTGACCGGTCCGGTTTTGAACCGAGAAAACCGGTCGGTTAACCGGAAAACCGTCGGTTAACCGAATAGCTACAGATAAATTAACCGGGATAACCGCCGGTTTTCACCGGTTTTGTTAACCATGCTATAGATGCAATGAATTTAGATCATTTTTTCATAATTTTTGAAGAAGGTTTGGATGACTTAAAAAATCATTATTTCTTAACAACTACCCTAATTTAGAAATTTTTATTTTATAATTGCCATCATATTTGGGACTTTTCAAAGCTAAAACGGATGCTTCAGTGTATACTCTTGTCACAAGAAAAATCAAAATTAATTTTTTAGCTGCCAAAGTATTTTTAATCGAGTATTAGAGAGGCTTAAGAGTTAAGGAAGGAAAAAAACGAAAAAAAAAAGTGGGAAATTGATCCTGTCGCCCAACCGATGGGCGATAGGTTGGTGTCGCCTCGTGGTTGGACGACGGGTCTCACTGGTGTCACTTGTCGCCTTTTGTTTGGCGATATGTACTGTCGCCCAATGAATGGGCGATAGAGCGACTATTTTTACAATTTTACAGATTGAACCGTTATTTATATTAAATAATTAAAAAACCGATTATTAATAAAAAAATCAAAGGAGGTCGCGGTTTTACCTACGCACAAAGATTTGCCACAACACAATTTTTACCACGGATTTTCAATCAGGGCCCCCAAAATCTTGGGGCTCCAAAAATTCTACTATCTCTGTTGCTACTGATCTCTAGTACGCTAGCGCTCCAAAGATCGACCGTGGCAAACGTAGCTTATCTCGTTCTGCCGATGCCAGACGCGCTTCGGGTACGTTTGGCACGGCTTATAGAAATGTTTATTGAAACTGCTTATGCTCAGCACTTTGAAGTGCCAAACAGCAAAATAGCAAAACTGCTTATGTGTATAAGCACCTATAAGCACTTTACAATTTTGTACTAGCATAAGCAATTTGAGTGAAGCAGCAAAACGTAGCTTATAGTGCTTATGTGTGTGAATAAGCAGTTTTGATGGATAAGGATAAACAGTTTTACCAAACGGATCGATCGCTTATGTACAATAAGCACTATAAGCAGTTTTGATATAATAAGCACTATAAGCAGTATAAGCACTTTGTGCATAAGCCGTGCCAAACACACACTTCATCTCCGGCCGATTCAGCACGGTGTGTCCCTGAACCATCTCTCTCTCTCTTAAATTTGTGCTATATGTCACCAAATTTACTTTTGTCATACCTTATTTAGTGAAAATAAAACTCTATTTTGTTTAAACTCTGAGGAGCCAAAATTAGTTGGAGGATTCAGTGTCAGACTGGCTTAGGATGTTTCGTGACACTTGTTTCGACTCACCTGCCATGGACTTGTTACGTTTTGTTGTCAACAATCCACTGTCACCCAAAGTCGAACCATGCATCTTCCTATTCAATTATTATAATGACTTTTGACGCAATACTTTGAAATATTACTCCCACCAAATAAAAGTAAACTGAAATGGCATGTACCCTACCAGGAAGAATGGTGCGCCCCCTGCACTCGTTTAATAATTTATAAACAGTAAAAAAAACTGAAAATTGCTGCTGTTGTAGTGCATGTGTCCCAACAAAACACGGGCCATATCGTGCGACCCATGCGGCCATGACACACGTGGGCCAAAATCTTGCCAAAACAGCAAAAACGGGCCAAAACTAGCCCATCCCGTTGAAAGAAACAAAGTACGCGTGGTGCTTGTTTTGGATTTTTGAATACCAGTTACTATATTATAGTTATGATATAATGAAGGATTTTACATGTATTGGGCAAATATAGTTACGGTATACAAATAGTATTAGATTATATACGAATTCAACACGCTCCAATAGAAGAACATGATTGGATGATATAGAACAACATTAGTGTGTTCCTCAAAAGCTCATTGATTATGCATTTCTTTTATGAAAACTATTGTAGATCCATTTATAAAAAAATGTATGCATTGACATAGAAGACCGGTTATAAAATCTATGCAACTATGAGATGTCCGCCATCATTATTTTTAAAAGTGAGACATTTAGGAAAAAGTAAATTAATGAACTACTAAAATTTCTAAACTTAGATGTAAAACAAACTATAAATGTGTTAGATTTGATTTTCAATTATCTTTTAGCTCCTGACATTGTAGATCAACTTTTATTGTTTTTATATTGCTACATGTTTACACATACAATACAAAATTAATTACATGTAGTGTGTGTCCATATATTAAAAATGTCTATAGCTTTGTAAGAAAAGTTTAATAAAAAAATAAGCAAAGGATGTAATCTAGTAAAATATCAAACCGAAATTTGAAATTTTTGGAAGATAAAATTGATGAACAGATTGAAATCAAATTCTTTATTTTATTTTGTTTACTTTTGATAATTCAAAATAAAATTTTATTCTATTTCTAAAAGGTATTATTGTTAGCTACCATTATGAATTATTTACTTTATACTTTCTGCATATCAACATATACACATTTTTAGAAAATACAAAATTATTTAAATTTGAAATGGTGCATGTTCATATATACAAATCATCTATAGTTTTTAAAGAAATGTCCAGAAAAATGCAACCAAAGGGATTGAATGTATTAAAAAAACAAAGCGATGAAGAGATTTGATGGATAGAATTAATAAGTTCGTATATTTCTTTCTTTAATCGGCTTCTTTGTTTTCTACATTCAAATATGTATGTTCATATTCAAAAGATTCATGGATTAATAATGGTGGAAGGACCAAGCAAGCAATCATGATTTGTGAAGGAGCTAGATCGAGAAAGGTCTCGATGGAAAGTTTGCACAAGACTCGTGGAAGGATCGGAAATGAATAGCTACTTCGCAATGGATCTAGATGGAAAAGCGCCAGAACCATATCCAACGATTCATGTTCCTTTGAGAAGCGATCTGACGGTTACAATTTCATAGATGATGTGGCATGACTCTTTTGCAAGAAAACACACATTTTAGATGTATTAAGATCTGATGGCTAAAAACGATCGTAGACCCAACAAAACAGATGGCGTCGTAAGTTGTAACCCACCGTAATCCTACCTCACTTGCTTCCCCTTTGACACCGGATCGAGCCAGTGCGCCTCAACATGAAGCAGCGACGCTGGAGCGAGCGTCGACACTCCACATCCATGTCAAGTGCAGCGCCATTGATAATAAAAATGAATACTACACTCCCCTTCAAAACAATAAAAAAAAAGTGCAACGCCATAGACCCCCTTGCACCTTGCTGATGCGCGCGACCATAGTTGCAAAAATTTAGTGAATGGCACAGAAGGAACTTCATTTGTTTCCACGGTATAGAAGGAACGTGGTAATTTTTTTATGGCATACAAGGAACTATCTCTAGACTATTCTGTCCTTTTAAGTTCTATATCAAGATAAGCAAAATGACAGTGGCATATATCAAATTAACCCCAAGAGTAAAACATAAATCATTCCAAAGGCTAATCAAGGTGCAGGACGAAATGTAGAAAAAACCGTGTTTTTCTCCAATCCTGCCAGATAAGAACAGACAAATGACTAATTTCTAGCCGCTGTCCATAAAAATATGTAAACACCGAAAAAAGCCAAAATTTGTTCTATGATTGGATTATAATCTGTTTGGATCATGAAATTGGACACGAAAAATTGAATTACGGTTCAAATACAAATCCAGATTGAAATGGAAATCGGCTACAATTCAATGTTTCTGTTCGGTCAGCAAGATTGTTCTTGAAATGGAAACTAGACCACATCCAAGTCTAACGCAAGAAGAAAACAGCATCACCCCTTGCTGCTTGTTTGCTGTTGGTGCAGTGATGCTCGGCGTGTGTGCACAACATGACACGGATCTCGCACAGCTATATCAAGCTACACGTGGCACAATGCGGTTGTGTACGAGGATGCCATCACATGACAGCGGAGGGGATCCCTTCATCGAGAACGTGGCACCACAGGTGAACACAAACGTTCCTGAAGAAAGGTTGTGCCAGAAGATTTCGACAATATTGCGGGACTTGGGAATGATTGCCCTTGGAGACCTCGAGATCATCACCAGACTTGGGGAAGGAGGCTGCACCGGGAGAACACGACGACATCACTGCAGTTGCGGCAGGAGGTGGTCAGCGGTAGGGTTCCGGCAGTTTTTCCCCAATTCAGCTGGAAATAAGATTTAATTCCAATACCAATTCCAATTCAGTGGCTACCTAACAGTAGAATTCCATCCGGCCAAATCCATTTCCTCAATTCGAAGTTCAATTCTGCATACATCAAACAAGAACTTAGACAACTTACGAAATTACACAAAATTGAAGGCCCTATTTGAAACTTCAATGTAATTCCCTCAAGAAAAAAATATAATTTGAGTTGTTCCAAAGTGAAACAGACCTTCGAAATAAAAACTTCAATGCGAGTGACAATATTGACATAAGACTGCAGGGATGATGTAATAAGAAGCCTCGATTCATTCTTTATGTTCTGATTCAAATATCCCACGCAAAGCACATCGAAGTTCTGCAGTAGTCATGTACTTAGCCTGCTGACCAGCACTATGTTTCTGAACCAACATTTTGAGACGTGAAAATGCCCTTTTCTGCAGTTTTTTCAGGAATGCGTCATAATCTGGAACAAGAAATTCCTCTATTTGTTGCCGCAGCTTTCTCTTGAGCTGAGTTTGAAGTACCCACGTCTTCTGACGCTTATAAATAATGTTGAACTGTGACGTGAATGCATCCAGTGATGACCAACTGGGTTGCATCCCTGTATCGAGTTTAACATAATTCCTCAGTGGACCCCAACATTCCATGAGGTAGTGGCTAGTGTTCATGTCGATCAGTGAGTTAAGGACACAATGAGGCTCACTAATGGAATCACTGCTGGGCATCAAATCATTTAGAAATTCTGCTGCTTCCTCGTCAAAATGAGTCAGGTTATTCAGTAGAACTATGTAATTTCTACCTTGAGTGTATGACATGAAGTGTGTCTCAAGTTGTTCTGCCCAATAACTTATCAATTTAGATAGATGATGGCCCAATGAGATAGAACCATCACCAATACAAGTATCTTGCACTGTACTGCTCTGACTAGCAAACAGTTCCATAGATAGTATAAGAAATTTGGTCACTGGATGTCCAACTTGTGATACTGTACATTGTGAACCATTCAGATAGTCACATATTCTGCATTTAATAACATCAAATATTCCATTGAAATTCTCTCGCATCTGCTTAAGTATTCTGTCAGACTCACTTGGACAATGAATAGCAGGGAGGATATCACCAATTGCCTTATACAGAACCAACATTTGACAGATATGAGAAGCAGGCCACTTCAGCTTACTAATTGAATCTGCAGCCTTAATGAGACCCTCTACAATCTGTCTGGCACACAACTCAAAATAGAAGTCTCTAAGATCCTGATCAAATGATTCACATTCAGCTTCAGCTAACTTGTTCGACATCAAGCAAATCAACCGAGTGGCAATTTTCAAGATCATAGCACAGTCATTTGCTGATTGGCAGGTAAACTCGGAAGCATCCATACATGTCCATTTGTCTATGGAAAGACCAGCTGAGGCGAAGTGCTCATATAAGTAGCTGTTTCATAAAAAACATTCAAGGTTAATGTTTGATAAATGATGTATTGAAATGGAAGATTGATACAGAAAATGCAACAGAGTTTCTACTAAGTTTGTAACTATGGTATACTAGCCTAACAAATGACAATTCTACACAACACATGGGACAGCAAAGACAACCATCCACAGATCATCTATATACTTGATTCTCCTGCAGAATTTAGTGAATGACAACAGTACACAGAGAAGGCAACCATTCACAAATAATAATAAAAAAAAGATATTCTTAGCTCTCAATATCGGATGGTCTAGAAAATAATGCTCTCACTGGCTCACTGCACAATTCAAAGTGTTTTTACAGATAATTGTGATTGAAACAAATATTCAAAATTACTTAAATGAAATCATTATTCCTCACAGAGTTCTTGTTCAAAACATATTCAACTTGTTTTAGGTTCTAAGAAAATAAAATGGTATACTGCAATCAAGATGTCCGGAACTATCAGATATCTAGTTCAGAAGGAAAGGTAGCATTACACCCAGAATGTTCTTCAGAAACTGGATGTGAGATGATCTACGAAGATGGGACTCTTTATGACCTACGAATTTGGATAGCTAATTTTGCAAAATCAAGAATAACTTGTGTGATCCCTCAAAAGCACTTGTATAGAGGTCCAATTTAGGTTGCAGTTATTATGACAACTTGACAAGACATCTTTGGTGGAGCCCCAACAGAAAAAATCTTGCTGGAATCAGGAAAAAAGTAAATGAACTGTACAGGAAAGCACCACAGATTCTTATCTAAATCCAACTGCTCCATTGCACAACAAACATTTACTAGTTCTTGCCACATGTCACTGTTGCTAATTATGGCTGATCATGACTCTAAATGACACAAGGAAACGAGAAACAAAATCAAGGGTGCGGAGGTCCATGGTTCAAGAGTAGTAAACCAGTGCACAAGAGGGAATTCTATGGAATCATCAACAGAGGGCCCTTCACTCAAGAAGCCACATTATAAGATTGTATGAATTCAGGTAGAACATATTGCCCAATGATGGTTTTCAATAGGTACATCGCTCATTTAAACCGGTGTAATGTAATACGGAGCCTGAATAATGGTTGCAATAGGTACATCATTCATTAGTTGTAACACATTTTTAATTGTCTGGACATGCACAAAATGGGTCCTTCCAGTCATATTATGCTTTAGGACAACTGCTCAAGCATTAGGATCAGGTAAAGAGCAAGTTTCCATTTGTGAAGAAACTTTTCGCTGTTAGCATTAGGACTACAACATATAATAAGAGAAGAGTTACGGTCACCGGTACATTTGAACATAATATTTTCCGAGTAACAGAGTATGAAATATTGCGTGAACATAGTAGTACACTAAAGATTGCAGCTAATGACTGCAAAAGTCTTGGGCTTTCGGTTTACCTGTCCAGCATGGCTAAGTTGTCTGCAGAAAGCTGGTTCTGTGGATTGCCAGGTTCAACAATTCGGTGCTGATTAATCAAGTATCCAACCTGTGGTAGGAAACTGGCGTCGATGAGGTCGACATCTTGGTCATCCAATATACCAAATGATATAAAGTGGAGATGCTGGTCATCATTTTCATCACTGGAGGAAGAAGGTCGATAGGTATGCTCGTACAGCAATGGGCTGCTGCTGTTGGAGGCAACCGGTGAGTGGGAGATTACGCGTGTGGCTTGCTGCTCGAAGCAGGCCCTCATGCCCATTACGGTCTGGTTGAGAGCAGATAAATTCCATATACTGGTCAGAATAAAGCTGTGTTGTGGAATGACAACATCATGGTCCTCTTCAGTCGCTAATTGCTCCTGTTTGGTTGCTGAGAACTGGGGCTCAAGCTCCTCTTTGGTTGCTGACCATTGAGACTGGGCGTCCCCTTCCGTGGGAGACCACTGGGACGACGATTGAGAGCGAAAATCGTCTTCTGTAAGATCTCCATCCGTTGACTGCGGAGACAGGATTCCCTCGTTGGCTGCTGGATGCAAGGTCCGAACCCTGTGGATAAGACAAGGGGATCATTTGGTGAGCAGCTGCAGGTAAAAGAAGTGACGAATCGAAGGGATTGAAAACAGAGAGCAACCCACTTCATAGTAGCAGCAGTCCACAGAGGCCGACGAGAAGAAACTACCACAAGGTGAAACGCCAAACTCGTAGATCTTCCCCAAGAGCACCACCGGATTTCTCCTCAGAAAGTCTGGAATGTGAAAAATAAAAATAAATCAGAATCTGATTTGGCGCATGCTAAGGCTGAGCAAACATGTCACAAAAAGCCCGGCCCTACCAGATTCGCGGATTAGGACGGAGCGATCGACTGCACAGACAAAATCACAAAGTGGGGAACGAGGAGCGCATCACAAGAAAAAGGGTGGGGAAAAATTGAAGGGCAACAAATACTCGTATGTAATCAAAGCAAGCCGCCAAGAGAAAGGAAAGGGAAGCGATCCGATGCTCGAAGTACCTCTTCAACCTCCATCAGAGCGCGCCTTATGGTGAGGTGGCGGTGGTGGTGGTGGTGGTGGTGGTGGTAGCGATGGGCGGCGGCGGATGGGGGATGCGAACAAACAGAAGGCAAAAGCAGAGTGGGTAGGTACCCACTGGGTAGTGGATCAAAAAGGCTCATGCGTTGCTACTACTACACGGGAGGGTGGGTCCCCCGGCCCGCCTGGCTCCGGCGGAATCTCCTTTTTGTTTTGACTTGTCATGAGCTGAGTGCACCGGCGCGCAGGCGGCGCACGTGAGCTGAGTGCACCGGTGAGCGGCTAGCGAATCTTACTACTATCGGACAAAAAATATTTTTTGTTTTTAGCACCCGCTTGGTTCGTGCCTGGCACGCACACATGGCGAACTTTTTTTCTATTTTGATCTTTTTTCTCTAAAATTTTGAAAATAACCTTCCTCAAACTAAATTTCTAGGATCTGACTCCTTTTGGTCATGCTAAATAATATGGTGTGACACATGAATACGATCATCTAATCTTGATCAATCCTTATATGTCAAACCTATTTTCCTACATATCATTTGGTCACGCCATAGTGTCCGACGTGACCGTATTCATATGTCGGGCCATGTTATTTGACATGACCAAAACGACCAGATCCTAAGAATTTAGTTCAAAAAGGACTATTTTCGGAATATTAGAGAGAAGAGGGCCAAAATAGAAACGCATTGGTTTTTTGGGTGCCTTTGTTGAGAGAAGTAGTACAGGTGGTTTTTTTAGCAACCAAGCATGTCCATAGTTTACTTAAATAGTACAGTTCAACAGTTTTTCACTTTTGACGTTGCATGTTTCTTTTAACAATAATATTGTGTTAACCGGATGAGGTTTCCAAGTCATTCAGGCTGGCATGTGGGCTAGCTTTCATGGTCCACGTGCAGTGACCCACTACCCAGCGACTTAGGTCAACGGATCTGCTTCCACAGTGGAGAAAAGATTTTGATCTTCTTGAGAATATGTAACTTGAATTAGTTTTTTAAGTTTTAACCGGTTATATGATGCTCGCATGTTGCCTAGGGATAATAATAGCACACTCATATTTCACACCGAAATATCCTCCGCCACGCACATTGCAGTGTGACGAACTGACGACTGACCATCTGATATGTTATTATGCTTAAACATCGTCTACCACAAGACCGTAAAAATAATTCAACTCAACCAATGTACGTGTCCATTTGCAGTACCACCACTCCCCGGGAAGCACCGAAGTGATGTTAGATTTAAAAAAAGGAAGCAGGACAATGGAATACCACGTATAAATATATTATTCTTTTAATATATATTGTTTTTTCTAAAAGAAATCCGCAACAGTTACTAAAAAGGTAAACGGCACATGACTTTTGTTTTAACTCCTTTTATTCTATCTTATATATCCGGATAAAGCATATGTTTCAGAGCACCTCTTTTTATTTATCAGGTACCTTTTGCTGTGTCAACAGTCAAATGGTTTGATTAGCAAATCAAAGTACGTTTCATTGCAATACACTTTTATATTCTGTCACGATCAAACAAGCAAAAGGAGCATCGGGAGCGTGAATATGAAGAAGATCGACGGCAAAGTCGCATGGATATTCCGTTGGCCGTGGTTACCAAACCCGGATCCTCCACTTTTAATCTATCAATATGATGCAGCGAAGTGAAAAACAGCAACGACGGAAAAAAAGCACATATATAGGACTGAGGCTTGAAATTCGACATAGAAATCTCTCGCCCAAAAAAAAAAAACTACGTGCACCGCGGAATACACGCACGTCTCAAATTGAACAAACCTCCCCACGACTAAGGCACCTCAATCGAAAGCAAATATTCCACAAAAAATAGAGTATTACAAGATAGAGCTCCACAAGGAGATGTAATGTTTTTTCTTCTTTTCCTTCCGACAGGTATGCCAATTGTAACTGACAGTCAGTCAGGATATGTAATGCTCTTGAACTTGAAATAAAGAAGGGCAATTACACCAATGGCCTTCTTCCGGACTGTGTTGCCTTCTAACTTACGTCCACAAACCATTCAAAGGAAGGCCAAGGGCAAAGCAATGTTATTTAAGACTCAGACGTCCTGCAGTTTTCTAATCCTATTTAGGCTATCAAAGAAGCAGATTGCCAATTACAATGATGTCGACAATGTACAAAATCTACTGCCTAAGGTGTATCTTGTTTTGTTGATTAAGATGACATGGACCAGGGACCCCCTTCAGGGCCAGGGACCCCCTCTGTAAGTCGGAAATTCGGGCATGGGCCTCTCGCTTAGATGCGAACAACCCACATGCACCGATGCCGCAAAATGTAACTCTCGATGTAATCCCCCCTTGCATCAATAAAGTTCAGGTTGGCCTTGGCCTACCGTAGTTTGAATCAAAAAAAAACATGGACCAGGCAGAGCGCAATTCGCGGTTACCCAAACATGAACATATGAAGATTGGTCCAGCTCCTTCCTCAATGCAGTTCTGTACTATTTAGTCATTCTGTTTATATGAGAGAGATTATGGATCCATCCGTTAGATGCCCCATGCATCTGTCACACTAACATCAAGGTTAGAAGCAAACCAGTAATCTGCGTCAGCCTGAAAAAGCAAGAACTGGAAGTGTCATGTTGACAAGATAGCCTTTCACTGGTAAGTTATAGTAAAATTTCTTACATCAGGATCTGATGGAACAATTCTAAGAATGTATGTCATGGGTCGATGCTCTATGGGCAGAGCTATTGTATTTGTGCATGGAGCATTGCTCTCTCCCTTCTTCAGTGCTTGATTTTGATCACAATCCATGTGCTCCACAGCTTCATTTGGATCACAATCCATCTACTACACAAATTTATGTGGATCTTAATCCATCTGCTGCTCAGAATGCTGCACGGTTTGAGCACTTCCAGTTGTGAACTCAGGTTCTGAATTATCCAGCGCCACAGGGTGGTATGAATTGAATTCTTGGCGGTCACTAGGGTGAAAAACCGTAAGAAAGTGACTAACAGTTAGTGTTTTATTTACATCATCATGTCTACATTTAAATTGCCAATAAGGGCTTATATATACCTTATTAAATAGCAATCAATGGGGCCCATTGAACTCCTCAAGACCATGTGGCAATGCTTCTCTGTAAAATCCAGGTCTCCAAACAAGTAAAGATTCTGGTAAAGAAATAATGGCTAGAAACCACAAAAATCTTCACCTACAAGTCTACAACAACATCACAAATGGTTTATCAAGACTGCACATTAGGGTCTGGAACTTCAATAGAGGTTCCCTCCAGTAAATGGATAGCTTGTTAAGTAGCTTTTGTAATTTGCAAGGAAAGACAATATAAGGTCTGAGGAGTTCTCACCTTAAGGCCAGTAATTTTATTGATACCATCCTTCAAAACATACAGCAACCTACACAGACAGATAGATAGACTCAGCTTACCATAGCAACACTAAAATAAATGGAGATACAAGGCAGTGACTGCTGTTCCTCAGAAAGTGTATAAAGGTCGCACAGAGGCAAAGGGACTAGAAACTCAGAACTGGATTCATGAAATATAAGGCGGACTGTATCTTGTGGGCTTGTTTGAATTCTTTCAGCTTGTGGATACTCTAGAGGATTTATTTCTCTCCTAGGAGGATGACTAGCATATAGCATTTGGACAGCTCAGGCAGCTACACTTCTAAATCTGTGTGCTGAGCATTCTTTAACAAGTAGATGGCCTTCGAGCCGTGGCACAGAATATGGAAATCTTGGGAGGCAGCAAAGTGCAAAATCTTCCTATGGTTGGCGGTTCATAACAGGTCTGGAGAACAGATCGTTTAGCAAAGCGCAACCTCCCATATCCAAATAGATGTCTCCTATGTGATCAAGAAGGTGATGATATTCAGCATCTCCTCATCACGTGTGTGTTTTCTCGGCAATTCTGGCACCGAGTATTGACTCTGCTCGGTTTAGAACAACATGTTCCAAGATGACGGGAAGTCTCCTTCGCTGAATAGTGGAGGAAGAAAAGCATGAAGGTGCACAAAAGTAAAAGAAAGGGCTTCAATTCCCTTGTCATTCTTGGAGCATGGTCAATTTGAAAACATCACAATGGTAGTGAATTTGAGGAGGGCTAGCCCTTGTGTGGATCAAGTGCTTCGATGTTTTAAGGAAGAAAAATACTTGTGGAGCCTTGATGGAGCACGAGGGCTTTCAACCCTCGGTTTGGGTCAGGTTGATGAGATCCAATAATTTTTTGGGCTTGGCTAGGTCTTGCTTTAGCTGAAGTTTTCTTATATAAACATTATCCTTTGATGTAACATAGCCCCCGTAGCTTGGTCCGGAGCGGGGCAATGAAGTGTGTTGGGACCAATTTATTCTTCTTCTTAATACAAAGATACACAACTCTCGTGCACGTTTCGAGAAAAAAAAACAAGATCGAAAATATTACTGCTAATGAAAAGGAGGAAGGGAAAAATGAGGGTGGGAACTTTGATGGAAATATCTTCTCGAGTCTGTCATCCTCCTCATAAAGAGATTCAAATTCTTCCTGTAGATTATCAAAATCCACCAGGTATATATGATTAGATGAAAGTTTATGTCAATTTCAATGACATTAGTGTTCAAATGTGATGGCATGCAAACTACAAGAAGGTTCATATATTAACTTGCTAGCATCCCGAACACTCTGAACAGGAATTCCTCATATTTACTGAATATGTTTTGAGGCTCGGTAACATACTTGATGATTTCATATTGGAATCAACTTTCTGGAGGTTAGTTCAAGACTATCTGATGGTTTCTTTCATTTCCACGCATAATGAGTAATTTGCTTACACAAAATTGTTCTATATGTATTCATTTATTTAGATAATATAATATCAAAATATTAAGATGAAACCGCATTAATCTGACTTCTCAATCCTACTTAACATATTCAAAACAAATATAAATTAACCACCATACAATTCTTCAAACTTAGGGTTATGTATCTTAGCTGAGCATTTTATTTTGTTTGCATATAAATGACCCTAAGAATAAGGTCTCTTAAGAATTTAGGTATATAAAATTACTATTCTGTTAGCTTAATAGTAAAAAGAAAGGGGGACAGTTCTGGTTACTTTTGATTCATGACTTGATTTTCATTTATGTCAATTTTGTATTACTAAACAGAATCCCCCTTCCCCGACCAGGGAAAACGAAAAAAAAAGAAATACCATAACTCAATAATAAAAAAATATGGTATAAAATAATCAGGGAACCAATATATGCAGAGAAAGAGATGGCAGTGATCATATAATCAAGTACCATGTACCTTCAATGCAGAAATCTGAAGTTCTTTCTCCTTAGGCTTCGACATGTCAAATCCCCTTTGGATGTATTTATTTCATGAGTAAAAATGTTTTGAAAACAAATACATGCACAATTGGAGATGGCACCAGTGTCTTATTTTGGAGTGACGTTTGGAATGGTGCTCTTCTCCAAAAACAAGTACCCTCATCTTTAGTCCTTCGCCACAAACAAGGACATCACACTGGCCTCCTTCCTTCTAACAGATGATCACACATCACACTTCCGACTGCTCCTCTCAACGCAAGCATATCAGGAATTCTTAGCCCTGGAGGACTACATCCAGCAAATTCAAATGCCAACAGCTGAAGCAAAAGACTTATGGCTCTTCCAATGGGGCAAAACCTACAACTCAACATAATTGTATCACTGTACCTTCAAACACCTACAACTGCTTAGGGCCATTCCTCTAGATTTGGGACTCTAAATGCAACAATAAGCTGAAGGGTTTTACATGGCTACTACTAATGGACTGGCTAAACACACGGAGCATCCTGAGAAGAAGAAACTATAAGATACAAGGAAACACTTTCAATTGTGTGCTATGCAGTCAACAGCGAGAAGAAACAGCCTTTCACCTCTTCTTCGCCTGCCCATTAAGCCGAGAATGCTGGTCTCACATAAACATTGCTTGGCACCTTGGAATAGATTTCTACAGTATGATAAGCCAAGCAAAGACAACTACAAGCCGCCAATTATTAATGGAATTTTTCATCATTGCCACATGGCAGATCTGGAAGGAAAGGAATGCCAAATCTTCAACAGAAACAGACCTTTTCAGAACTGGAAGAGGACGGGCATGTTTGGTTTGCAGCCAACGGCTGCCAAGACAAAACTTTGGTCATTGACTGGGTGGGACACATGCATTTGGATTACAGCCGTGATTTGGCGAGCCAAGACTCCTGTACTGAGTTAGTTCAATTTTCACGCCAATGTTGGCCAAAACGCTAGCAGCCAAATCGAGCGCCAAAAAGTTGGCTAGCCCTCAGGTTGGCAGGGCGTGCATGGGCGAAAACCAAACAGCCCCGAACTTCCTAAAGGAGGCAGAGCTACAAACACATAGAATGCCCACGAGCAAAAATAAAACAGACTTTCTCTAACCTTATTCAGCTGTTTAGATAATTTTCTTTTCTTCTTTCCCGTTGTTGCTGCACCTCCCTAATGGGGGGCTGCTATATTAAATTTAATATATATTAGCTACCACAGCAAGGGCTCCTGTACGTTTCATTAAAAAAAAGATCTTGCAAGTCATGTGTGTGGGCAAGTCTAATACTAAGATGATCTCATAATGCCAAGCAGCACATTTCTGCAACCCACAACCATACGTACATATGCAGCAACTGGTCTAAACTTTAACAATTACTCCATTCTTTCTACAAGAGATATTGCTTTTCAATATGTGCAGTGAAATAAAAAATGTTGACCACCAACACATGCAAAGTTGTAGAAATTGAATTCATAAAAATCATACTATTTGGTGGAGATATCATGAGATATTCTCACATATCATACAGTTGGCATTTTTTACTCAGTAATCATATAAATAACAGTAAACCATGAGCACTATAAACTATGTTGATGATCTAAACAAAAAGTGGTAACTGAGTGAAGCCAACTACTCAGGTCTATCGCAAAAAAAGGGGGGTTGAGGTTGAGCAGGTTAACTTGAACATGGCAAGAACATAACATAGCCTCACTGACATTCATATGTAGAGTTGACAATTTACACACATTGATGTTATTCCTGAAATGGTGAATGCATACATAACCTAAGCAACATAGAAGTGGATGAAGCTACTTCAATCCATCACGGAGCAAACTTAATGTTTCATTCAACTTCATACGAGCTGATGCTCCCTAGTGATGGATACCAAATTATGGCATTCCATATGAAAAGATACCAAATCATGGTATTCACAACCGAACCACTGAAGCGAACTAGTATGCAGCAGCAGCCAATGAATTTGACTGATCGAGCATTGCATTCGAAATTCTCTACTACCTACATGAGCTATCCAGTGAACTAAAATCAGCACAGTTTCCCGATCAGGCTCTCACATATCCAAGCTCAGAATCAAATGATTGGGCATGGCGACAGAAAATAACAACCTTATTAACCCAGACGCAATTATCAATGCAGAGCAGAACACCGATGCAGCAGCAGTAGGTGCCTAGATGTTCATCTGCCGGTCGTGTTGTACTTTAAGAACTAAAGGGTATGTGGCGTGCGTGTTGAACTTTAAAACCTTTTCTTTTTAATGAAGTGATGTGCAGCTCTCTTACCATCATGAAAAAAAGAACACACACACACACACAAATGAGCTCGTAATTCACACAACCCCGAAAAAGGGGAAAGAAAAGAAAACCGTGAAGCTTGAATGACTCACCGGTGGTGGCCCTCTAGTGCCCCTTCGCTGCAGCTTGCGGAGCCGGAGGCAGCAGAATCGCAGCAGCCCCGGAAGGCGTATGGGCGTCCGCATCGCAGCAGCCGCAGGCGGCAGCTTCTAGTTGCTGGCGGGAGCTGGAGGTGGCGGTTGCGGACGAGGTGGAATTTGAGCGACGGCGGGAGCCGGAGGAGGCGGCATCACGGGCTTGGGAGAGGCGCGGGGGCCGGGACCTTGGGCGTTGAAGATGGGGATAGGCGCCAGTGGTCGGAAGAAGTGGACCATGGGCAGAGGAGCTGGGTCGGGCGGCGGCATGGGGCTGCGGAGGTAGTAGACCTGCGGTGGCGGTGGCCGGAGAGAAGGGGAAGGATGTTGGAGGGATTTTTTTTTTTTCAGTTTGTAACATTTTTTAAACTAATAATCTATTTTTATTTCCAACATCTAACTCGTTTTGATCACATCAAATAGACGTGGCGAATAGTTAATCCTTACGGGTCAAATTTATTTTCTCTGGTGTCATTTGATCACACTAAAGTATGTCAGACCAATCTAATTGGCGTGATAAAATAGAATCTTAAAAATGTAGTGACTAAAGAATCTCTCTTCTCTTTCTTTCTTTCTTTTCTCTAGTCTACAGTACTTAAAAAAATCAAAGATGAATTCTTTCACCTCGGATTTTCATCCAGCTTGTGAAATTTGGTTCACTTGCGATTAAAAAAAATTGCTAGTAAACAACTAACTCGAATTTTGCTTACTCCTCTAGCTCTAGCCACGGAGATTAAAAAAAAGAATAAAATTGGTGTGCAGGAACGAGGATGAAAAAGATAGAGATGAGAAAAGTGTCACGGAAAGTGAAAATGTTAAATATTTTCGAAAAAATAGATGAGCCTAGAATGTCAAATATTCTAGGATGGGAGAGTATCTTCTAACCAATTTTCGACCTCGTCGGGGACTAGTGCGGGTGGTGGCGGAGTGCGGGGTCGGTGCCATCGGCGAGCTATAGCAACAAAGCGTGGGTGGGGTGCGGGCGTAGTGCAGGGTGGGCCACAGGACATCATCGCATTTTCAGCCGGTGGCTTAGGGTGGAGAATTGTTGGGTTCCCTCATCGCGGTCCGCTACGGAGGTGGTCGTTGGATATAGGGGCCAAACGGGCCGCCGGCACGGCACGGCCCAAGCCCGTGAAAGCACGGCCCGTTTAATATCGGGACGGCACGGCACGAATTTAATATCGGGCCGTGCCGTGCCAGCCCACGAGCGGAGGTGCCGGCCCACGACACGGCACGAGTTAGGCCCACTACAATAACGGCTCGAAGTCAAATATGCAGCCCATTAGTGACAATAAAGGAGCAAAAGCGAGGGAGCCCCAAGCCCGTGAAAGCACGGCACGGCACCTCTTGGTTGAGAGGGAAAAGCCTTCCCACTTGACTAAGTTCACTCATTTAAGTAGATAAAGATATGTATTGTATTTAATATAAATATTTCGGGCCGTGCCGTGCCGTCCACCGGGCCGAGGCCTCGGCCCAAGCACGGCCCGCAGCGTCGTGCTGGGCTGGCCCGGCCGAAATAATTTCGTGCTGTGCTCGGATTCGTGCCGGGCTTTTTTGTGGGCTATCGGGCGGCCCACAAAGCCCGGCCCATTTGGCCACCTCTAGTGTTGGAGAAGTAGGGTTGGGCAAGAAAAAATCCGAACACGAAATTTTTTGAAATCGATATTTTATTTTATTTAGTTAATCAAAATATATTTCAGTTACTAAAATCGAGTAATTAGGTTAATCAAATTTATTTGAAAATTTTATCTATGGGACACTCGCATAATGTTGATTTTGACTGTTGGACAATGCAAATGAACTACGAGGCGGTGTCCTATAGATAGTGTCGGTGTTACGAATTAACACATACTAGTAAATTTGTTCGTATGTGGGCTGCGCGTTTAGGATTGGATGGTTCATGAGAGACGGACATGGAGAGACAGAAGGATTTATACTGGTCCGGAAAGAATCCCAACATCCGAGTGTGGAGTGGCTCAATTCGTGTTACTCATAGGGTTGTACGAGTGAGGCGAGAAAGAATCGAGCTCCAAGTCTTAAGTGTGTGTGTGCGTGTGCATGTGCTTGGAAGTGATGTACTTTTAATGGAGCTGTTCTACGAAATAAGAAAGCCTCCCCTTTTATAGCTCAAAGGGTTGAGTCATGTTACATGCGAGAGGGGGGGGTTCCGTGCATCTTGGGTCCGTAGGTTGTGGCAGCTATGGGCTTCTTGGTACGTCGCCCGAGGGTCCCGCACACATATTATCCGAACCGCGGTGCCGCATGAGCGCTCGCTTGGTTGGGCTAGGCGCATGGCACCTTACTTAAGGATCTAGGTCTTGTAGTATGGCGTCGTGCCGCGTTCGGCACGATAGGGTGATCATGGTGTTTCCGTAGGACAGCCATGGGATTTGGCCCCATAGTACTGTAGTCATACGACCGCCTATAATTCCTATATGAGTACGAGAGATGTTAGTTGATTTTCCGTCCCGTTCGACCACCGCAACTCGGGTCGAGCGGAACGAGCGAGGTCGACCACCACCTGCCTCGGACAATTTTACCGCGTAGTGCTTGATGGGATGCATTTCCTGGCTCTTTAATCCGGGGGATACGGGATATCTACCCCGTAACTACCACCTGTTGTATCATTGTTGTGCCCGTCCTATCGCTGCGCCTTCGACAAAAGGCTGGCAAGGATGGGCTTGACGTGGGCGGCGCCACTATGCGCGCACTCGGGGACGGGTGTAATGGTGGAGAGTGCGATATTGTTGCATTGATCTGCACGACCCTTTTTGACTTCCTTGGGTTTCGGGACGAGCTCGGCGTGGTCGACCCCCGCCGGCGAGGGTCCAGCGAGGCGTGACATCTTCAACCCTTCCCATGGGAGTTGAGCGAGGCGGAAGGCGGCTAGCGTCAAGTGCAAGGGTTTGAACGGGACGAGTTCAACCTCTTTGGTTTGAACCCTTTTGCCTGATGTCATGATCTGTCCTGTGCTTAAGGAGGTCAAAATATAGATCTAAAAAAATCATTTGCCAGAATAAGATTCTGGAAACATAGATCTCAATAAATTATTTGTAAAATATTAGTTATAAGAGGGTCAAGATATAAACATCCACCTTTTCCTCCTCGCAACCGCCCTCACATATTTTCTTTTAGATTTTTGATATTTTGACCATGAAACTAAGGGGTTTTGCTAAAATGACCATAACATGGATTTCGTTAAAATGATCACAATCCATTGCTAATATGATAGAAGAGCAAATATGTAGTTCATATTGATAGAAGGTGGAAAAAGATATTTCATGACTTTGATTGATGATGCGTCTAGATATTACTGTGTATTTGTTAAAAACGAAATATGAGGCTTTAAACTACTTTAAAATCTACAAGGCTGAAGTTGAAACTCAACTAGAGAAAAAGATCAAAAGAATTAGGCTTCGTGTTCTATCTCTCGCTCCGTCAAGCCGGAAATGTACGCACCTCCTATTCCCTCTATGTCTTCCATACTAGCCTTCGTGTTCTATCTCTGCTTGATAGTAATGGATAGTATGGTAGTTGTGTTTATCTTATCGTGCTCATTAGATATGTTTAGATCTTACGTAGACTTGTCGAATTTATTTAGAATCTGTATATGATGTTCATGATTTATTTTTGGATTAAATTAAAACTGAAAGTGCTTATATTTCCAACAGGAGGTCCTACAGGAATGGTGATTTGTTCCCCGGTTTCATGCCTCAATCGATGGATTTATAAGACCAAAAATAATTTTGTATAATTATTTTGATTTCTGATAACTCGTCTCCATGTTCGAGAGGCAAGCAACAAGTGGATTCCCGCATTTTGGTGGCTGCAAAGTTGATATTGCGGCGGCACATGGCTACGGCGGATGCGACGACGGCAGCTCACAGAGCATACTGCGTCGGGCGCATGATGACTGCAGTTCACACCAGCGGCTCACCGGACGTCGTGATGGCAACTTGTGGCGACACATGACAGCTGCTCACCACCGAGGCACAGGTGCGTTCTCTTTTCTTACTGCATACAGCTCATCACTCATCTTGCGCGGCATAAGCGTCGTCCCCTCGTGGCCATTTGCATGCCGGAGCCAGCAACAAGGGTGCCAACGCTGCGCTATTCAAGGCATAGGAGAAGAAAAACTAATGTTTTATTTGTGTCATCGTGATATGCCATAGATTCTTAGGGCTAGCAAATTGATTTCGTCTTATTGTGTATTGTAGTATTTATGTAGCCTTCTTTTCATATCTACCAAAAATGGAGTTAGACGTCTATTTGCACTATCTTCAGCTGATTTATATTTAGTCTTCTAGATGAATTAGATTTCATGACATATGTTCCTAGGTGCTAAAGGAGGGGGAATTTTCTCTTTACTTTAATTGTTGCAAACTAGCTGCCTGGTTTGGACAGTTGATGGCCAACCACTAGAACCTAGGTTTACCCCAATCACTCACTAGGTAGGGACGTCAAAAGAATTAATCCTTGTTTAGTTCGTACTAACAATGTTTCATATGTCCATTTTTAATTTTCTCATTTCCACTGTCCCCTCAAATTCTTTTCTTTTCTATTTCAACTATGTATCCACAGAATGAATTCGTTATCTACTTATATGCAGTCATTCATGGTCCCCGCAATTGCCGCCCGCCTGCAGTCATATGGTTTCCAAGTTACTTTCCTAATTAATTCTCATTAATGGATGTTAATTAATGTTTAAATTATGAGAATTGCTATAGAGCCAACCCGAATGTCCAACTCTGTTCTAACTGGATGAATATATGGTAATCAAGTGTTTTAAATTTCTAAATGATGATATATAATTTCTATAATAACCTGAGTTGTATATGAGTAGGACAATCGGATTAGACCTATAGCGGTACTCTTAAATTATGATGTTGTCGACCTTAATTATCAAGACATACCATGGTAATGCAGTTGTGGGCTCTTGCAGATTGGATGATTTTACTATCCCTTCATGCTAGGTACGTAGGATTACTTCCAGCTTCTTCCGATGGTTTGCTCGATCTGACCTTCTTTTACTTTTGAAAGCCTTTGGCATTAGTTTATCAAATTTTTTTGCAGTTATGTTATGCTTTAATAATATGTTACAAATGAAAGAAAATTACCAACTACAACATTATTGGTTAGTATTACTGATATCGTTCTATTATAGTTCACAGAACCTCTTCCAAAATGGCAAGCTGAACTAATCTGATCTGACAATCACATAGCACCAAGCATTGCTATATGCAAGGATTAGACATATCATTAAAATAATTGTTATCATTAAACACCATTTTACTATTTTAACAACTGTATCCATAATACATTCAATGTACTGAACTGATCCGTACCAATTCTGTTTTTGTTTTCCTCACAGATCCTAAGATTGATTCACACAGTCAAAAAAATTTATTGGTTGATCATAGCATTGTAATCATTAAAATAGTTGTCGTTGGTGTATCGCACAGGAAGTGAAGGGTGCGAAATTTATTTGCTGGACAAAACAAAGGAAGTGAAGTTGCTCACATGGACCATAAAAAAGGTTGTGATTCAAACAAGACCTTTTTTCATGTATTACAAAAGTTGTGACTCCTTGGATGAGCAATCCTAGAATTTTGCACCTAAAGTTTGGAAGGATTTGTTGCCAGCCCCCACCTTATAGTAGCAGCAAGTTGATTTATCAATACTCAAAAGTCAATAGGCAAGGTTTCAGAACTAAGATAAGTTTTTTTTTTGAGAGAAGAACTAAGATAAGTTCTGAAAGTCCACGGGTGTTATGCGGGTAGGGACATGTCATAGTTTTGGTTTTTAGTTTGTGCAATGATCAACCAAAACCATCTGCTGCAACATGTTGAAACCTGTAGCTGCCAGTTTGCAACGGTTCCAATTTCTTTCTGCTCCTGCCGAAAAAAGCATTGTTTTTCTCTTTGGTTTCATGTATTTTACGAGATGTTTACATATATTTTGCTACTATTGCCAACTTATTTGTATCCTACAGTTTTTATTTCATGATGAAAGTCGCCTAGAGGGGGGGGTGGGGGGGTAAATAGGCGATAATCCTGAAAAACACTTAATTCGACGAATTAGTAGCACAATGTGGAAAAGTCCGATAACAATATCCGATAGGTGTAGGATATTGTCCGATGCAACAAAATCCGACACCTATAGGATAATGTCGGATGGCCTCGTGCGGAAAACAGATCGGCCGTCGAAATGGACAAATCCACGGGAGATAAGCAAAGAGCAAGCAGCTAGAAACACAAGAGAGCTGAGGCAACGAGGGGACAAGCAAGCAAGCCTCCTACGTAAGTTAATCTAGAAATTTAAGCAAGAACAACTAGAGCTAGAGCACCCAAATTGCAAGAAACTAAAAGAGACAAGGAGACACGCGATTTTTCACCGAAGTTCAGCTCCACCTAGGAGCCTACGTCTCCGTTGAGGAGTCCACCAAGGACCGGGTTGCTCTCAACCCTAAACCTCTTCAAGCCACCACAAAGGCCGGCTTAAAATCCACTAAAACAAAGCTCCACGAAGGGAGGGGCAATACAAACGACCCGATTCTCAACCACAAGCTTGGAAGCTCGTCGGGTGACGCCTAACCGTCTAGGGGATGAATCCCCAAGAGTAACAAACACAACAAGCGTCGATGTCGAGGATGAACCACGTGCTTGAGGAATGGAGATATAGCTCTTTCAATCCTTCTCAATCTTCTCACAAATCCACCAAGGATTGGAGTGGGGAATCAAAGGGAGTGAGAGGGAGTGCTTGGGTGAGTTTTTGAGTGTATTTCGAAGTGGGGGAGTTGCCAATCGGCTAAAGGAGGAAGGGACCTCCTTTTATAGTCGGGACAACAAAAAGAGCCGTTGGGCTCGATCTAGGTCGGACATTGTTCGACGGGGTCCGGACTTTGTCCGGTAGAGATGGCGAGTGACTGCGGAGTCCGGTGGAAAAATCCGACGGACATCGGACTTTGACCGACAAAGGAAACACCGGATATTGTCCGGTGTTCTCGGACATTGTCCGGAGGGCGAGCTTGCGAGCTCGGAGTCCGAGATAAAAATCCGGTTGATATAGGATTTTGTCCGGTATGTCACTACCGGATATTGTCCGACCGTCATCGGACATTGTCCGATGGTATCCTTAGACTTAGGATTTTTCAAGGAATAGTCCGGAGGTACCGGATTTTCCTGTACCGGACATTGTCCGACGGGTACTGGACATTGTCCGGTGGATCGATACTTAGCGATTTTTCTGCCTTTGCGAGTTACGTGATCCGAGGGAAAAATCCGGTGGCCTTAGGACATTGTCCGAAGGCTCGAATCTGAGTTGGTATTTTTGGATTTTGATAAGGAATTTTTCACTTGGTTTCTCCGACACTTATTCTTGTGTGTCCCTCTTGATAGTACGATGTTCCTATACTCAAAATCAAAAGAAAAAACTAATTGGTCTTCATCTTGAGCATTTCCTTTTCTTTTTCCAAGATATTCAATTTGTTGGCTTTTCACATGACCTTTCTTTTAAACCTTGCTCTCATATTCACCAATTGGCATTCACTTCGCACTTGCTCATTGGAAATATTAGTCCATTTTAATTGTATTGACGTCAATCACTCAAAACCATAATTAGGGGCCTAGATGCACTTTCACATGATATGTAGAGACACTTATTGTGCTTAACGTCGGCAAGTTGAAATTGTGTGAGGATGGTCATGTCTTGATGGTGGCGGCCTCGTGCGCAGATCTTACGGGGCCACATTATGTAGGCAAAGGCAATTATTTGATCCGACATTTTGGCCAATGAAAGGAGACAACACGATCGAAATGACACATGGTTTGGAGGTGGCAATGACTTGAAGATGGTGCTCAATTAAGGGGTTCACATCGTCGTTTGGTGCCAAGCTGTAGAAGTGTTTTTTTATTACTATTATGTGCTCTTTTTTTCAAAGTCTCGCTACCGGGAATGGACATCTCTTCATGTAAAAAAAAGGCTATCCTTATCTAATAAATTGTTATCTTCTCGATCAGATGTAAAAAAGGATATCTTCCTGATCAGATAAGGATAATATCCTTTTTTTACAGCCAACAAGGGTACCTTTTTCTGAGATAAGGATAATATTGTTTTGGCCCTTTCTTTTTGAAAGTAAGGTAGGAGCACTACGATTTATTAAGATACAAAATGATACCATAATATGTGGGCTTCAGTTCCACACTTTCCGGCTTAATTTACTTGTTATTCTAGCCTTCTAGGTGTTTTTTTATCCAGAACATTTAATAAACCTAGACAGTTCTATGAATTAGTACATAATCAGGAAACATAATCGGGATGATAGTAATTTGAGAAAGTGAATTAGTTCTATGACGTTCATCTGCGCACTTGCTCATTGAAAATATTAGTCCATTTTAATTGTATTGACGTCAATCGCTCAAAACCATAATTAGGGGCCTCGATGCACTTTCAATCTCCCCTTTTTGGTGATTGATGACAATACAACTAAGTTTCACGAGATAAGGATAAAAGAGAGCAAGTAAAGAGAGAGCAAATAGATAGGAGCTCCCCCTAAATGTGTGCATGAATTGAATTCAAATTTGGCCTTTAAATACCAAATGCACATATTTGGGAGTTAAAACTAGAAGAGCTCCCCCTATTTCCTTGCACACGGTCCACATTGCATAAAAAGAAGAAAAACAACAACAAATGCATATGGCATGTGATCCACACAAATGCAACTAAAAGATTACGAAACCAACAATACACCATTCATCATCCACAAACATAGTTCAACATTTAGAAATAAACGAGTCTTACAAGCACAAATATAAGCACACCATTACAATAGTTTTGAAACATGCTCTCACAAGTTCACGTCATAAAAAAAAGATACATGAGCATCCAATGCTCAAACTTGCTCGCTCTCAAGAAACTAAGGCTACTTCTCCCCCTTTGGCATCAAGACACCAAAAAGGGTAGTAGCAAGCAGCTCACTCGCTGTCCCACTCATCATCATCGTCATCGTCCTCGTCGTCGTCGTCCTCATCACCCGCCGTAGCAGCTAGGTCCTTCCCTTTTTCCTTGGCGGGAATCCGACGAGTGTAGCGAGGAGAACCGGTGGCTGCCTCCTGAATCTCTTCTTCATCGGTCTCCTCATCATCATCACCTTCTTCCTCTTCATCTTCATCCTCGGCTATAGCGAGCTTGCTGAGGGAGCGGGTGCGGGCTCAAAAGAAGGAGTGGTAAAGCTAGGGCCCGCAACATCCGAAGGAAAAGTCGAAGATGGAAAGAAGCCAAAGTACTCGGAACTCATCCGGTGTGAAAGTGTCCCAAGGGTACTCAACCGGTGAGGGGACACGCTGCAGGTCGGGAGATGGAACTCGAGGAGTCTCGAGCGGGGAGATGGTCAAACATGATCTTCCGTCGCTCAATCGGCACATTCTCGCCTCTTCTCAATGTTGTCCAAGCGGACATCAATCCTCTTGCAAATGGAGAAGAGTCCCTTGAGCATTTTGAACATCCCACTCTTCTTCTTCTTGGCTCGCTGTATGACCATGAGCTCTCCGAGATGGAGCACGAGAAGGAGCACGAGTAGGATGAGATTGAACTTCATCCGGTGAGGAAGGAGCACTAGGTCGAGACTGGAGGAGGAGGTGCCACAATGGTAGGAGCATAGGGTCTCGGACTTGAGTGCTCACTCTTCTTCACAAACTACTTCTTGGTCACCTTCTCAATCATGAACATGATAAATGGAGCATATAGACAGCTCCTAGCAGGGGTGATGGAAGCATGCCACATCTCCGAGTAGATGAAATCAAAAGGATTGAACTTGTCAAGACTGGCGATGATGTTTAGCAAATCCCTCTCATATGCGGGAATATGATCAGCATTGCCTCCTCTTGGAGCTAGGGTGATCCTCGGAATCCTATGAAGCACATTGTAGAGAGGCTTCAACCCACTTGCATATCCTAGCTTGACGGTGGAGGGGTTCACATACATATGCTCCATCGGTTTTGGGTCAAGGGCATTGTGAGAATGGATGCGATACTCCTCATCATATGAGTCTTTCAACCCTAGTAGTGTTGCAAACTTCACAAGAGAGCGAGTGGTACCTTGCTCCGTCCGTCATCCACACAAGTCTGCTCCTCTCTTCATCAAAGTAAACCGTGGCGTAAAATTGACATATAATCTCATCATTCCGAGTTATGAGCAAAGCCTGCTAGATCCTTGATCCCATGGTATTCAAATGCTTCGATGATTTCATCAAACACCGGGTTTCTCCTGGAGCTCATGTACTCGCCAATCAACATGCTTCGAACGAGCCACAACTGGATTCTTCTTATTTCGATAAGCACTCATGTACCAATCAGCTTGGAAATGAGACTAAAACCGAGAATCAGCTGAATCTCGAGGGAGATCATACCAATTTGTCTCCCTTGCCACCCTTATGTCCTCCGAGCTGGCCTTCGGATAATTCATCGGCTCCCTTTCCACATTGTCATCATAAATGACGTCTCCAAGGGTGCGATCGATCTCGGTGGGTTTCTCGGGTTCCACTGGGTCAACAATGTTCAAGGTAACCTTGCAGGGCTTCCTTTTCTTTCTAGCACTTCCCTCATCATCATTGGTAAACTTTGACCTTTTCTCGGCACGAGAACGACCCATCATGTCAAATGATGGATTCAAGAGTCAATGGATAGGTGACGGAAGGAATTGTGAAGAAAAATCAATAGCATCTTTGAGTTAGAGGAGAAGATGTGAAAAATTCTGTGTCTATCGGACAATATCCGGTCCATGCCGGATAATATCCGAAGCACCGGATATTGTCCGACGGGCGCCGAACGTTGTCCGCTACACACAGGATTTTTCACAACTTCTTCTCAAACGCATAGATCCACCGATAACTCCTAGCCATACTGCATACAAAGCATCTATAGCATCGTAGGAACATTCTTCACCAACTAGAATCGAAAGAAAACTTGGGAACCTATCACATTGCAAAAGTCAACCCTAACCCTAGGGGATAGAGAGAGGGGAGAGGTAAAAACCTTGAGGATTTGAGGGGAATTGGAGTTTATCCGATGAATGAAGACCTTTTCCTCTAAAACTTTCCCTTTTGATCGGAGGAGGAGGGAGATCGCCGGAGGGGTTCCTTGGGTCGCCGGTTTGGGAGGAGAGAGAAGTGGAGATGGCAAATGAGGTGGATGAAAACGAAGGGGTAAGTTTCCCCGGATAAAGGTGAAAAATCTACCCATCGGACATTGTCCGACGGGCACCGGACAATGTCCGGTCTAGTGCAATTTCGGACATTATCCGGTGCCAACCGGATTTTGTCCGATCATCGCGATTTAGATGTAGAAAGAGATAGGAAAAAAACTAGAGATCCTCTCTTCCGCTCTAAACACTCGAACTTGCTTATGAGCATGTAATAATTATTTAAAAAGTTTCAATGGATGTAATTAGCCACAAATAACCACTCCAACAATAATCACATCCATATCCACATGATCTAAGGATCAAGAACCAAATGTTTTGAAAATCAAAATATATATGAGATTTTTCGAAGAATTTTGTTTTCAAAGGCAATTACACTACATCACCACAAATGTACATGTCTTCAATCCACATTACTAGAATCGAGGATATTTAGCTCACTTCTCAAGTAGCAAAAACGGCTTTCATCTAGTGGCTTGGTGAAAATATCGGTCAATTGTTCATCGGTTCTCACATGACTCACTTCAATATCCCCTTTGATAGAATGATCTCTCAAGAAGTGATGTCGAATATCTATATGCTTTGTGCGCGAGTGCTCAACGGGGTTATATGCTTAGCTTTATGGCACTCTCATTGTCACATAGAAGTGGAATACGGTTCAACTTGTAACCATAGTCCCTTAGAGTTTGTCGCATCCATAATAGTTGTGCACAACAACTACCGGCTGCCACATACTCCGCTTCGGCTGTGGAAAGGGCAACGGAGTTTTGTTTCTTGGATGACCATGAAACTAGGGACCTACCCAAGAATTGGCATGTCCCGGAGGTACTGTTCCTATCTACCTTGTCCCCGGCATAATCCGCATCGGAATAGCCTATAAGGTTGAACTTCGAACCCTTGGGGTATCAAAGTTCTAGGTTGGGTGTGTGCACTAAATATCTCAAGATCCTTTTAACGGCCACCATGTGGCACTCCATAGGAGCGGCTTGAAAACGTGCACACATACACACACTAAGCATGATATCGGGCCTAGATGCACAAAGGTAAAGCAAAGAGCCGATCATAGAGCGAAAAACCTTTTGATCAACCGGCTTGTCTTTCTTGGTGAGGTCGAGATGGCCGTTTGTTGCCATGGGCGTCTTGGCGGGCTTTGCCTTGTCCATGTCAAACTTCTTCAATATGTCTTGAGTGTACTTGGCTTGACATAGGAAGGTGCCCTCCTTGAGTTGTTTGACTTAAAATCCTAGAAAGAATGTTAACTCTCCCATCATAGACATCTCGAACCTCTTTGTCTTATCTTGCTAAAATCATCACAAAACATTTGAATAGTAGAACCAAATATTATGTCATCGACATAAATTTGGCACACAAATATATCATGATCAAAATGCTCGGTGAAGAGGGTTACATCGGCCTTGCCCATTTCGAAACCCTTTTTCAAAAGGAAATCCCTAAGGCATTCATACCATGCTCTTGGTGCTTGCTTAAGCCCATAGAGCGCCTTATGGAGTTTGTACACGTGGTTAGGATACTAGGGGTCTTCAAAGCCCGGTGGTTGCTCCACGTACACTTCTTCCTTGATTGGCCCGTTTAGGAATGCACTCTTCACGTCCATTTGGTACAACTTGAAGTTGTGATGAGTGGCAAAGGCAAGTAGTATTCTTATTGATTCAAGCCTTGCCACGGGGGCATAGGTTTCATCAAAGTCCAATCCTTCTACTTGTGAATATTCTTTTGCCACCAATCTTGCTTTGTTCCTTGTTACAACACCGTCATCATTTTGTTTATTGCGGAACACCCACTTGGTGTCCACAACATTCTTGCCTCTTGGTCTTTCTTCCAATGTCCAAACTTCATTTCTTGTGAAGTTGTTCAATTCCTCTTGCATGGCCATCACCCAATCCGAGTCCTCGAGTGCTTCTTCTACTCTAAATGGCTCCAAAGAAGAGACAAAAGAGTAATGTTCACAAAAATTGCAAACACGAGAACGAGTGATTACCCCTTTTTCTATGTCTTCAAGAATTTGTTCCACGGGGTGATCACGTTGCACACTTTGGTGCACTCTTGGGTGTGATGGATGTGAGCTTGTTTGACCGCCATCTTGCTCAACCTCTTGATCATGTGATGTGGTTTCATCATCTTGTGCTTGAGCATGATCCTCATCACCAACTTCTTGATCTTGATCAACTTGATCATGATTTGTGCATGGTTGGTCTTGACTTGAGGGAGGAGGTTGATCTTGATCATTTTGCGGTTCTCGTGGTCTCACATCACCAAGTGCCATTCTCTTGATTGCTTGCCTAGGAGCCTCAACATCTGCATTGTTAATAACAACTTGCTCCCCTTGAGAGCCGTTAGATTCATCAAACGTCACGTCCCGTGAAACTTCAACACAACCGGTGATTTTGTTAAAGACACGATAGGCGTGACGATTCGAACCATACCCAAGCAAGAAACCTTCATCAACTTTAGGGGAGAACTTTGAAGTCTTGGGTTTCTTGTTGAGCATGAAGCATTTGCTCCCAAAAACTCGAAAATACGAGATGTTAGGCTTTTTACCGGTTAGTAGCTCGTATGGTGTTTTCCTCAAGAGTCGATGGAGGTACAACCGGTTGGAGGCATGGTGTTGATTATTTTTGGCCCAAAACCGATCGGAGGTCTTGTACTCATCAAGCATGGTTCTTGTCATCTCTATGAGAGTGCGGTTCTTTCTTTCGGCCACTCCATTTTGTTGAGGTGTGTAGGGTGCCGAAAACTCATGCTTGATGCCCTCCTCATCAAGGTACTCTTCAACTTGAGTGTTCTTGAACTCGGTACCGTTGTCACTTCTTATAGCCTTGATCTTCACTTCAAATTCATTTTGTGCTCTTTTCAAGAATGTCTTGAGTTCATCCTTCACTTCACCTTTATCACACAAAAAGAATACCCACGTGAAGCGAGAATAATCATCAGCAATAACAAGTCCATATTTGTTACCGCCAATGCTAATGTAGGCAATGGGACCGAAGAGGTCTATGTGTAGCATCTCCAACGGTCTTGTCGTTGTCACAATGTTCTTGGATGGATGTGGTGCTCCAACTTGTTTTCCGGCTTGACATGCACTGCAAATTTTATTTTTCTCAAAGCAAACATCCGTTAGTCCAAGGATGTGACCGCCCTTTTGGAGTTTGTGAAGATTTCTCATACCGACATGGGCTACTCGTCTATGCCACAGCCATCCCATGTCGGACTTTGCAACTAAGCATGTGTCAAGTTTTGCTTTATCCGCGGTAAAATCCACAACATAAAGCTTCCCTTTGAGCACACCCTCAAAAGCAATCGAGCCATCACTTCTCCTTGAGAGTTGAGACAATCACACCCTTGTCGTTGAACAAGCAATTGTAGCACATCCCACAAAGTTGTGAGATAGACAACAAATTGAAGTCAACGTTATCCACAAGCATAACCTTCGAAAGTGAATGCGGAAAGGTTAAAGGAATGTTACCATAACCCAACACATATCCCTTTTCGTTGTCTCCGAAAGTGATGTACTCATTTCTTTCTTTGTTTGGCTCAAATGATTCGAATATTTTCTTGTCTCCGGTCATATGATTGGTGCAGCCACTATCCACCACCCAAGATGAACCACCGGAGGAGTATTCCTACAAAACAATTTATGTTTTGTTTTTAGGTACCCAAATTTGCTTGGGTCCTCTCACATTAGTAACAAGTGCCTTGGACAACCACACACATGATTTGTGGATCTTGTTGCGTGGCCCAACATATTTTGCATAGACACGATCATGTTTGTTCCTCATTAGCACATAGGTCGCATCAAAATCATTAAAGAGAGCACAAGAGGGGTTAGGCACGTTATTACGCAAATCAAAAATAAGAGAAGATTTATTAGTGTTCTTGATTTGCTTCTCCTTCTTGACTTGCTTCTTTTGATGTTCACCTTCCTTGGTGAACTTGATGAATTCGGTGTCATTCTTGTTGATTCTTGCATTTTGCTTGTCACCTTGCTTGTACCCAATGCCATCCTTCACATGTGGCCGTCTCACATTGGTGTATGCACCCCTTGCATACTCGGCCTTGGCATCATCAATGGCCTTCACCTTCTTTTGTGCTTGTTCTTGAAGCTCTTGCACTTGCCTCTTCAAATCATCAATGGTCTTGATATTTCTTGTACAAGCTTCAACATCAATTGGCACCTAGTGCACTCATTGCTAGATGGGGGGCAAGATGAAGATTGAGAGGAAGTAGTGTTACACTTAATTTCCTCAAATTGCACTATGAGAGAATTGTGATCCTTTTGCAAGTCATCACACTTCTCTTGGAGTGACACATTTGTGACTTTAAGTGTCTCACTTTCTTTTTCAACCACTTTGAGAGACTTTACCAAGTCCTCATTTTTCTTCCTCTCAACTTCTAGGAGCTTCTCAAGTTCAAGCACCCTTTGCTTCTCTTGAACAAACATTTCTTCTTGTTTCTCAAGAAGCTCCCCTTGCCTCTCATTAGTCTCCTTTTTCTGCTCAATGATGTCCAACAAATCAAACATGTTAGGAATTTGAGAACTTCCATTAGCATTTACCTTGGAGCCCTTGGCCATCATGCATTTGTGCCGGCGTCATCCTCATCATCGGTCAAGCTTCCAAACAAGGAGGAGTTGGTCGGTGTGAGCCCAATAGCAAGTGATGCAATGCCTCCCTTCTCTTCATCGGATTCCAACTCGGAGGAGGAAGATGATCCATCGGAGTTCCATTCTTGTCCAATGTGTGCTTCACCCCGACGGTACTTTCTATGCTTCTTGTACTTCTTGTCACCCTTCTTGTTTTGCTTGTTCTTGTAGTTCTCCGGACACTCCACCACGAAGTGACCCTTGTCTCCACAAATGTAGAACTTGTTTTTGGCTTTTCTCAATTTGCTCTTGTCTTGATCATTTTTCTTGAAGCTTCTTTTTGACATGAGCTTGTTGAACCTTTTTACAAAGAGAGCCATTTCATCATCACTATTATCATCACTCTCTTCAACCACCTTCTTTTTGTTTTCTTGTTCGCCATTTAGAGCCAAATCATTTTTGCTCCCACTAGCTTTTTCCTTGTCCTTGAGCAAAGCATTGATCCTATTCCCTTGGTCAATTTGCTGTTTTTGGGAGAACACCTTTCCAATCACTTCATCGGTGGTGAAGTATCTAAAGCCATCTTTGTCTCTTATGTTGGACACTATGTTGGCATCCCATACTTGCAAGGCTTGTAGCAACCTTCAATTCACATCCAAGTCCAACATCTTCTCTCCAAGTGCTCTTCTCTTGTTTACTATCCTCATCATTCTATCATGGGCTTCCCTTGGCCCTTCATCCGACCTCATGACAAAGTAGTTAAACTCTTCTCTAAGCCATTCTAGCATAGACTCCTTCACACTATCAATGCCCTCATGAACCAACTCAAGCTTCAACCAAATTTGATGAGCATCCTCCAATCCGGCTATCTTCTCATACTCGGCGGGACTAAGTGCGGATACAAGAGCACTAGCCGCCGCCACATTGCACCTTACATTGAACAAGTCTTGTGCGGTTGGCTTGCTTCTACATTCCCACAAGAATCCATTTTGAGTCACATTCCTTACATTTTGATGCATGGAGTCCAAGTGTAGTAGCATCTTTGTTTTCCAATGATCAAAGTATTGACCGTCAAAGTAGGGTAGTCTTCGGAGCCGGGTCCAATGTGTTCATCCCTTCCATCACCATAGGTGTATGGCGTTTTGTTGTAGCTTATCGGCAAAGCACTAGGCACATCTCCATCCTTGGCAATTCCTTTTCCACTTCCATTTCTTGTCCCATCCGGTGACCTTTCAATCCTTACTTCACCGGTTGGCCTCGGTGGAGCTTCACCACTACCACTACCACTAGCCGTTGCATCTTTGTCATTCGTCATTTTTAATCTTCAAGCGGTGAAGCTTTAACGAAGATACCCGCTACGATACCAATTGAAAGTCGCCTAGAGGGGGTGAATAGGCGATAATCTTGAAAAACACTTAATTCGACGAATTAGTAGCACGAGTGTGGAAAAGTCCGATAACAATATCCGATAGGTGTAGGATATTGTCCGATGCAACAAAATCCGACACCTATAGGATAATGTCCAGATGGCCTCGTGCGGAAAACAGATCGGCCGTCGACATGGACAAATCCACGGGAGATAAGCAAAGAGCAAGCAGCTAGAAACACAAGAGAGGCTGAGGCAACGAGGGGACAAGCAAGCAAGCCTCCTACGCAAGTTAATCTAGGAATTTAAGCAAGAACAACTAGAGCTAGAGCACCCAAATTGCAAGAAACTAAAAGAGACAAGGAGACAAGCAATTTTTCACCGAAGTTCAGCTCCACCTAGGAGCCTACGTCTCCGTTGAGGAGTCCACCAAGGACCGGATTGCTCTCAACCCTAAACCTCTTCAAACCACCACAAAGGCCGGCTTAAAATCCACTAAAACAAAGCTCCACGAAGGATGGGGCAATACAAATGACCCGAGTCTCAACCACAAGCTTGGGAGCTCCTTGGGTGACGCCTAACCGTCTAGGGGATGAATCCCCAAGAGTAACAAACACAACAAGCGTCGATGTCGAGGATGAACCAGGTGCTTGAGGAATAGAGATGAAGCTCTTTCAATCCTTCTCAATCTTCTCACAAATCCACCAAGGATTGGAGTGGGGAATCAAAGGGAGTGAGAGGGAGTGCTTGGGTGAGTTTTTGAGTGTATTTCGAAGTGGGGGAGTTGCCAACCGGCTAAAGGAGGAAGGGACCTCTTTTTATAGTCGGGGCAACAAAAAGAGCCGTTAGGCTCGATCTAGGTCGGACATTGTCCGACGGGGTCCGGATTTTGTCCGGTAGAGATGGTAGTGACTGCGGAGTCCGGTGGAAAAATCCGACGGACATCGGATTTTGTCCGACAAGGGAAACACCGGATATTGTCCGGTGGTCTCGGACATTGTCCGGAGGGCGAGCTTGCGAGCTACGGAATCCGAATAAAAATCCGGTTGATATAGGATTTTGTCTTGTATGTCACTACCGGATATTGTCCGACCGTCATCGGACATTGTCCGATGGTATCCTTAGACTTAGGATTTTTTAAGGAATAGTCCGGAGGTACCGGATTTTCTGTACTGGACATTGTCCGACGGGTACGGACATTGTCCGGTGGATCGATACTTAGCGATTTTTCTGCCTTTGTAGAGTTACGTGATCCGAGGGAAAAATCCGGTGGACTTAGGACATTGTCCGAAGGCTCCGAATCTGAGTTGGTATTTTTGGATTTTGATAAGGAATTTTTCACTTGGTTTCTCCGACACTTATTCTTGTGTGTCCCTCTTGATAGTACGGTGTTCCTATACTCAAAATCAAAAGAAAAAACTAATTGGTCTTCATCTTGAGCATTTCCTTTTCTTTTTCCAAGATATTCAATTTGTTGGCTTTTCACATGACCTTTCTTTTAAACCTTGCTCTCATATTCACCAATTGGCGTTCACTTCGCACTTGCTCATTGGAAATATTAGTCCATTTTAATTGTATTGACGTCAATCGCTCAAAACCATAATTAGGGGCCTAGATGCACTTTCACATGATATGTAGAGACACTTATTGTGCTTAACGTCGGCAAGTTGAAATTGTGTGAGGATGGTCATGTCTTGATGGTGGCGGCTCTGTGCGCAGATCTTACGGGGCCACATTATGTAGGCAAAGGCAATTATTTGATCTGACATTTTGGCCAATGAAAGGAGACAACACGATCGAAATGACACATGGTTTGGAGGTGGCAATGACTTGAAGATGGTGCTCAATTAAGGGGTTCACATCGTCGTTTGGTGCCAACTGTAGAAGTGTTTTTTTATTATTATTATTACGTGCTCTTTTTTTCAAAGTCTGCTACCGGGAATGGACATCTCTTCATGTAAAAAAAGGCTATCCTTATCTAATAAATTGTTATCTTCCTGATCAGATGTAAAAAAAGGATATCTTCCTGATCAGATAAGGATAATATACTTTTTTTACCGCCAACAAGGGTACCTTTTTTTACAGATAAGGATAATATTGTTTTGGCCCTTTCTTTTTTGAAAGTAAGGTAGGAGCACTACGATTTATTAAGATACAAAATGATACCATAATATGTGGGCTTCAGTTCCACACTTTCTGGCTTAATTTACTTGTTATTCTAGCCTTCTAGGTGTTTTTTATCCAAAACATTTAATAAACCTAGACAGTTCTATGAATTAGTACATAATCAGGAAACATAATCAGGATGATAGTAATTTGAGAAAGTGAGAATGCTACAACATTATAGGATATATGACATGTATGTGAAAAAATTACTTGTGCTAGAATAACACTTTCATGATCTGTTTGCAATTGTGCTATGATGTGAAATCTAGTTGGGGATATATTTTTTTCCATCTCTAGTGTCACTTCTATTGGAACAAATTATAAAAAAAATTATTTTCAAATAAAAGCAATAATCAAAATCGAAAATATTTTTAGAAAGCCACATCATAATCCTAAACAAAGTCAATTTTAAGTCTCCATGCAATGTCGATCTACAAAATGGGAAAAAAAAAGTGAATATTGATGTTTGAGGAGACAAATATCTACATTGTAATGCAAATTGAATGTAATTCAATTGGTTAGGTCATTTGTGGTGGAACTTATCCACCCGGGTTGACTCTCCCTTCACATCAAGATAGCCATAGTGACTACTTGAATCTTTAGGTACTTGTCTTTCCGCCGCGATAGGCTCGATGGAGGCTTGAAAAATAACCACACTACGTAATTCAAAAGACACCGTGGATGGAACAAACTGCCTCAGGATCGAGGCACATCAAAGGAAGCAAATGTACCACAAAGAAAGTAAAGTCGGGTTATACAAGTACAAACTTTGGAGCTCTACAAGTATAAGTTTTTCGTCTTTTTA